>JXCR01131628.1:58711-73680 GCA_002079205.1 Phalaenopsis hybrid cultivar
AATTTGTCTTATGTAATCAAGTAATAGAATTATAAAGCTTATGATACTTAAAACATACTTATAACAATATACTTTAAGCTATGTGCACTTAGTCTATCTGCTTCACGAGGTTCAGTATAGCAGCATTTCAAACTCACCACACTATTTGCATCCCTCCCTCCACAAAGCAAAAGAAGACCATCTGAGCGTGCACTTGCAGTCGCATACCTAAACAAAAAGAAAGAAGCTCAAATTAGCTTTTTTTTTTCCATTTTCGAGGCAGACTTAACTTATACAAAATTCAAAAGGCGTCTACATACATACCACATAGTTCCTCTGTATTTACATATCTCACACCTAAACTTCCATATTTATACACATAGCACTGAATTCTTTAATATCACATCAAAAATATCACTATCATCACCTTTTCAAAGTCAAATGCACCTTTTCATGCATAGGCTTAAAGCAACAAGGTGCTATGTATGTTAAAGTTTTGGTGTGAGACAAGTAACGACATGATAATTGTGTGCTGAGTATGAATTTCACTAAATTGAAACGTTTCCAAGATCCAATTTTCCCTGTATGTTTACCGACTTATAATCAAGCAGCTTAGATATATCTAGCTTTAAGACTAGAAAAATTTAATTCCCTCGAAGGTTCATGAATATTTCTTAGATAACATTGGGCTTCAATATCAAAAATATGAGGCATTTGAAACCCAAATGTACACGCACGGACAGAAATTGGTCAGTTAACAAGTGAGAAAGAAAAAAAGAAAAAAGAGAAAAGGGGAAGAAAGTAAGCAAAATTTGAAAATTTTAATTAACCTCAGAATAATAGATATTCTAGTAACATGTTCTAAGAAAAATATGAATATCTTCTCAATATTTTTTATAGTTAATGTAAGAATATGTATATCCGCATTATGAAGGAATTTATTTACTTCTCTCATAATATACTCCAATAATGACGTATGTTTTATTTATATTTCTTATTTTCTATTCTTGTCTTTTTAGAAGAATTCCTGTTTTACTTCTTTTCATTATTTACATATATGTTGTGTGGTGTAATGGATGTGAAAAAAAGAAATAAAATTATATTCTAGATTCTACATAGTATCAGGGCCGTAGCCCTAATCCTCTTTTGTTTTCGTTCCCGATCAAGGTTGTAGCTGCTGCTCATCTTCGAGGTCGAAGTGTGTCGTGGCCTCTCTGTCTCCATCTTCGATCACAGTCACAACTCGCATGGTAGACGTGAGCCTCCTCGTCTTCTTGCCACCTCAACAACTCGAACCAACGAGTTGCAAAACCCAATGTGATCTTCCTAGTTTTCTTGCTGACTCGACGACCACATCCAGTGAGTACTAGAACCAGACGAAGACCTTTGCATTTCATGTTGATGCATCACGTGCGTCTCAACTAGTTTTCTTTGTATGAAGTCTTCAGCAACCACTCGAAACCACAGATTTGTCTCCTCACTGACGAGATCATAAGACTCAAGTCAACTTCCCCGTCGAACAAAACACTCGTTTTGTAGATCCTTTAGGTTGACATCTCACAAACAACTCGATTTTTTTCATCTTCAGTTGGCTAAATCGGTTGACCAAAATCAGCTAACACGTATGATCTCAGTCCTTGATTTGACTTGCTCTAAAGAAAAACTCAAAGGTCGCTAGCTTAAAAAAAACTTGATCACTAAGAGCGTGTCGAAATCGCAAATTACGCACCTCACTCTAGTTCTTGTTTGGTCATGAGGTTGAATAGTTGAACTAAGGTTCCTCCTCTTGCTTTCATCCAAGTAGTAGATTTACAAGATTCATACTTCACAATTTAATCATGGTCAAACATGACATGGCTTCACAATCATCTTCCTCGAAAGTCACCTCAGGATCTGAGTCCACGCCTTCAGTTCCTATCGTGCTTCATAACTCCTCTCACCAGTCATGAACCATAAACTACATGGCCACAATTTTCTTCAATGATCTAAGTTTGTCTTCATGTACATATGTGGCGGAAGGAATGACATATCACAGGAGAAATTTCAACACCATAAATGGCATTCTAAATATCGAGCCTGAAAAATTGACAACCACACGGTCATGTCATGATTAATAAATTCCATGCCACGGAGGTTGGAGAAATCTTCCTGCTTTATAGGATAGCCAAGGATGTGGGAAATTGCACGAGAAACTTATTCGAGCATTGAAAATTCCTTAAAACTATTTGAGATTGAGACCAAATTACATGATCTACGACAAGGAGAGTTCAGTGTTACTCAATATTTCAATACACCCATATGTTGTTGGTTGCAATTAGAAATGTATCAAGTTTGCCCTAGGAAACTTCCCAATGATTCTACCTTGTACAAAAGGATTACTAAACAAAAAGAGAAATTAAATTCCTCCTTGCCCTTTACAAAGAACTTGATGAAGTTAGAATTAGAATTACCTTCCCTACCATCTGAGAGACTTTTGCACAAATTCGAAGGGAAGAGAGCAGAAAGAAGTTGATGACGACAGACAACCACATATCTGATGAAAGACAAGTCTTGTACACTCAAAACTTCTCTCAAATAAACAACGGCACGAAAGCATGGTGCGGCCATCGTAAGAAATTTGGTCATGTGACCAAAAAGTGTTGAAAAATTCACTACAAACCTGCAAATTGCAAGCCATCAAATGAAATATATGATAGGAAGAATCACACAAATGTTGTTGCCACAACGAATGACAATTCAAAATTCACACCAAGGAGCAAGTTGAAGCACTGCAGAGAATGTTTAATCCAGGTCCAAGACATATCACAATCCTCTTCCGAACAACCTCTCAGCTTGTTAGCACACTGAGATATCTTATCACATATTTTTAGTGTTCAAAGTAATAAATTAAAATCTTAGATAGTTGATTTTGGAAGCTTCAGATCATATGACGCGAGATATTAATATCATAAAAAATTACAACCAATGTACAAGTCACTTTGCAGTTTGAATAGCTGATAGTTCATTATCACCAATAGCAGAGATTGGATCAGTCAGATTGACAAAGGAACTTCATCTCTACTATATTCTTTATATTCCAAAATTAAATTGCAACATACACTCAATCAACAAACTTACTCAAGATCTAAAAAATGTGTGGTTGAATTTTATTCAAATTATTGTGATTTTCAGGTGGTGGACTCAGGAATGTGATTGACGGTGTTTAGATGCATGGTGATCTATACTTGCTCAACGAAAATAACTTTATCAGTAGACAAGGTCATCCATTGAGGTGTGCTAAGTTAGTTCAAATTCTGCCAATGTAGTTTCAATTGAAAGTTAAGTCATGCTAAGTCATTGTCGTCTGTGTACATGAAAAAAATATTTCTGCAGTTATTACTCAATAAAAAACTCAAATTTTTATCAATGTAAAGCTTGTCAACTTGCAAAACATACTAAAAATGTATACTCTAAACTATAATACAACCATTCATAATCTTTTCCTTTAATCCTCAGTGATATATGAGAACCCTTAAAAATAAACAACATAAATGGGACGCGATAGTTTGTATCATTCATAGATAATCACACAAGATCAACAAGGACATTTCATAAGAAAGAAAATCTGAAAAACAACAATATTTCAATCATTTCATTTCATTTCATGATCCTCACTCAATTCCAAGGAAAAAATTTTAAATCTTAAAGTTGATAATGCTAAGGAATATTTTAATTCTATCGTTAATCATTATCTTTCCAAGTGTGGTATTATCCATATAAGTTATTATGAGGATACTTCTCAACAAAATGTAATCGCTAAAAGAAAACATAGATACTTAACTTGAAGTGGTCTGTGTTATTATGTTGTTTAATCATGTACCAAATCATTTTTTGGGGGAAATCATTCTCACAATCACATACCACCTCAATAATAGTTTTGAGTCATAAACTTTCAAATTCCTCATAATATTCTCACGAAATCATATCCACACATCCGCTCTCATTATTCTGAATTTCCACTAAAGGTATTTGGTTGTTCACCCTTTGGTCAAATCCATCAACACCAAAAAAAATTTGATCCCAAATCTCTCAGATGCATCTTCCTTGATCACTCCAATAAAAAAGGTACAAATGTTATCCCCAACCACTAAAAAAATTTACTAACTCAATGGATGACAACTTCGTTGTGAATCTAAAACTTAGGGGGAGAATTTGAGGGAACATCAGATTTGGAATCCTTTTCAAGATACTCAGATTATTTTCCTTCAATTGAAAAAATTCTATAACTCAACCAGCTCCACTTGAAGAATGAAACTCTGCAATAGAAATTGTCCCAATTATCCCTATTCCACCTCAGCATGATACCAATAATCAGGAACTTCATGTTTACACAGAATAAGGACCACTGAGCATATAGATGACACTATGCAAACTCAGGAATTTCAAGAGCAAGAAACATATTCTCCTAAATTTGATAATCACAATGGTATGGATTCTTCATCTCATGGCTCTCTTGTACCATTTGTTGAAGATCTTAATCAATCAATTGCACATAAAAAAAGTATCTGAGGGTGCACTAATCAACCAATTGAAAAATATATAGCTTATGGGAATTTGCTACCATCTTACAGGGCATTTGTGACAAACATTGATAATGTTCAGGTTCCCAACTCAATCCAAGAAGCTCTAGAGATTCTTGCATGAAAACAAGCAGTTGAGGAAGAAATTTGAACTCTAGAAAAGAATAAAACATGAAAACTTATAGAGTTACTTCATTGAAAAAATCTTGTAGGATGTAAAAGAATATTCACAATCAAATATAAAGGAGATAAAAGTGTAGAGAGATTCAAAGTCAGTCTGGTAGCTAAGGACTTAACACAATCATAAGAGAGAGATTGACTATTGGGAAACATTTGCACCTGTGTCAAATTTAATATAGTTGGGGTTCTAATCTCTCTCGCACTAAATCTAAATTGACCTGTATACGAACGTAATGTCAAAAATACATTCTTGAATGGAGACATTGATGAAGTCTATACATGACTATGCCTCCAAGCTTGAAAAATAGGTCAAACAATAGGATGGTTTGCAATTTGAATAAGTCAATATATGGCTTGAAGCAATCTCATCGTACTTGGCTTAAAAGGTTTGCTAAAACAGTGATTAAAAATAAATATCATCAATGTCGAGCTGATCATATACTATTTGTTAAATCCAATCCTAGAAGCAAAATTATTAAACTTATTATATATGTAGATATTATTTTGACATGTGATAATTCAGAGGAAATCAATACACTAAAAAGAATGCTTGCAACATAATTCAAAAGGAAGTATCATATCCCAACGTATTGGACATGTTAAGTGAAACTAGCAAGCTTGGGTGTTAATCTACTAACACATTCACGGATTCCAACAAAAGTTTGAATAGAAGTGAAGAAAGTAGTCTAGTTGACAAAGGAAGATATCAAAGAGTTGTGGAAAACTACTTTAACTATCACATATAAGAAATGATATTGCATACTCAATCAATGTAGTAAGCCAACACATGAATAATCCAAATAAGAATCATCTGAATGCAGTAAACAGAATCATGAGATACTTGAAGATGACCCCAAGATCCAATTTGCTCTTTAGAAGAAATGAAAACTATGAGATTGAGGTTTACACATATGCTAGTTGGGTGAGAGAGATAACTGATAGGAAATAAACCAGTGGATATTGTTCATATGTTTGGGGTAATCTCGTCAGATGGAGAACCCAAAAATAAGTCGTCTCTCGGAGTAGTGCAAAATCAAAATATTATGCTCTTGCACTAGGAATATGTGAGGAATGTGGATTTACATGCTATTAAAGAAACTTAAAGTTGAGACAAAAGATACAATTAAGATATTCAGTGACAACCAAGTGACTATTAGTATAGCCGAAAATCCTGAGCATCAAGACAAAACAAGACACATCGAGATTGACTGATACTTTATTTCAAAAAAGGTTAACAATGAAATTGTTCAGTTTGGCTAGGTTCTCAAAATAATGCAAATTGTTGACATTCTCACCAAAGGACTAACAAGGGTCTACTATGATGAATTGAGGTCCAAGCTTGGTTTGTACAATATACACAACATAGTCTGAAGGGGAGTGTAGGAAAGCGCAAATCCGCATTAGGAAGTAATTTATTTGTTTGTCTAAGAATATACTCCAATAATGATGTTTTCTTTATTTGTACTTCCTATTTTTTGTTCTTTCCTTTTTAGAGGTATTCTTATTTTGTTTATTTTTATTATTTATATATATGTTTTTTGACCTCATTTCTGGGTGAGGTCTTCACTTCTCTCCTTAGATCATAGGGTCTAGCTTTAGACTTCCCTTGTTTGACCCTCCTAGAGGACTAGTACCAGACTCACACCATTTAGAAATTCGAGTCACCTCGTCACTCCTTCGAGTCTCGCATGGGTAGTCCCGAATCCTTGACATTTTGCTGAGTTGGTTAGAACTGACATATGAGACTTGAGCTGAATTCCTACATTAATAGGAGCAGCCCCTAGAAAAACCTTTTGCGAGTCGAATTCTCTTGGACGCTGCATTTTGCGCACGCATCACACCAAGCACTATTTTGACTTGAATTGACCCGCTCGTCGGCGAACTCGTCTGGACGACCCCGAATGACGAAACGGACCACACAGATGTCTCCGGGATGTCGACTTTAGCTAGGAAGGACACTCATATCACTATAGTTCATCGCGCGAGCATTTAGCACGAAAATTGATACACATTCTTTTAATTAGCGTGGCACAGGTCTGGGCTCAACCCAGGTTCAACTCGAAGACGATTCGGGTTGGACCCGGCTGAACAAGGGTTAAACAATTTTGAATTTTAAATTTTCGCATTTCAAATGAGTCATTTAATTTCACCATAACTAAATTCATTTGCAAGTTATTATCAGTCAAATAAAACTCCTCTGTGCATGGAAACTATTCGATTCCCCGCACAACGCAAGCGTAACGGGTATTTGGAATTCGCGGAATACAAATCCCGCTCGGGCTTCTCCTTCGATTCATTAGGCTCTCCTGCTCGCCTCACCCGCTCCTCCTCTGTTCGGCTCCCGCTCCTCTTCTGTGAATAGAAACGCTCGCCTCCTCTACTCCCTGAACCGACGATCACTCGATCTCGCTTCCCCCGTTTTCTTCCTTCGCTCGACCCCTCTCAGGAGTCGTCTCTGCGAACCGAACTCCCCTCTTCTTCTCCCGACATCCTCTCAACCCCATTCGCTTCCTCGACGCCGAAGACCCAGCTCGCCTACCCATCTCTTCGACAGAAGAAATCCCACTCGCCACCTTCATCCTCTGCGAACTGATGTCTGCTCCTCCTCTAAAACCCTCGCCTGCACTTCCCTATCGTGCTCGACCGAAGAAACCCTCCCCCCCTTTCCTCACGTCGAAGCCCTAGTCTCTCGCCTGCTCCCCAAAACCCTCGCCTCTGCTCACTTGGGTTAGCGCTGTCAGTAAGGTTTCGAGGTGTTGATCTCAATCTGTTGTTTGTTTTAATCTTAGGGATAAATGATATACAACATCATATATTAGCATGATCTGAAATCCATTTCACGAGATGGTATGGCAAAATTTGGAATTGGTCATATACATGGAGGCAGGCGGAGGATTTCTCCGGACCGAGTTTTAACTGCAAAATTTGTCACAATGACAAACTTTTCTCTTTTGAGACATGCATGATGTTTTATTGCTTTCGTTTTTTTTTTAGCTGGAGATGTTCTTTCCTTTTCCCGTTTTGATTTTGAAGCAACCTCCAGGAGGTCTGATAAAATTAAATCATGGAAAGCCATTATCTTTTCAATATTTTGTGAATGTTGCATTTCTCACTTAGTATATAGTGACTACCGTGAGATAGGCGATACATTAGGATGGTTAATGGAGAGGTGTGTATTGGGCTTGCCATTGTAAGCTGCCTCCAGATGGCAGTTTGAGTTGTGGTGAAAAATGTTTAAACCGTATGCTTAATATTGAGTGTTAAAGGGAACCTGACCATGTGGGAATCTATATTCGAATCAGCAGTTCCAAAAGCACAAATATGCCAAATTTACATGGATTAATGTGGAAAGAAAGACTATGGATTGCAATTGGAAGAGAGCGCTTCTAAAGAACAATTTCTCATTGAATATGTTGGGGAGCTGCTTCATTTAGCTGCTAATGAAAACGGCTTAGATATTATGCTTGCAGAGGACATATGCATTTTTATTTTATGACATTGAATGATGGAGAGGTGATAGATGCATGCTCTAAGGGGAACTTAGGTCGTTATGTCAATGATAGCTGCGATCCTAATTTCAGAGGACTGAAAAATGAACTGTACCTAGTTGGAGAGGTTTTGTCACTATTTTGAAAGGCCTAAGGGTACCTTTTGAAAAGTTACATAATTGCGGTTTGAGGACTTTTAAAACTGTTGTTTGGAGTTATCGATCACTGTAAGATGCTGTGAGAGAGCTGTAGGATGTTGTGAGAGAGCTGTAGGGTGTTGTTTGGAGCTTCGAAATTGTTGTGAGAGCTTTGGGGCAGTTGTAGGGTATTGTTTGGAACTTCGAAGCTGCTTTTGAGTGTAGTAGGAAGGCTGTAGAGTTGCTGAAAAGTGTTGTCCATTACTGTATAAGCTTGCTAGTTGCTGTCCGAAGCCGTAGGAGGTCGTAGGATCACCGTTTAAGCTTGCTAATTGCTGTCCAGAGCCGTAGGAAGTTGTGGGATCACCATTTAAGCTTGTAAGATGCTGCCCAGAGCCATAGGAGGTCGTAGGATCGCCGGATAAGCTTGCTAGTTGCTGCTCAGAGCCGTAGGAGGTCGTAAGAGCACCGTTTAAGCTTGCTAGTTGCTATCTGGAGCCGTAGAATATCGTAGGATCACCATGTAAGCTTACTAGTTGTTATTCAGAGTCGTAGGAAGCCTTAAGATCATCTGTTTGGGGTTCTTAGTTGCTGTTACGACTCGTTTTGTTGTTTTTTACATTAAAATTACAGTTTTCTTCATTTTTCTGCAAATTTATTTAAATTCCCTACCAAATTATATTATATTTTATGAGACAATCATGCAGCGGGAACAACAGTAGCAGATAAGCAAAGTACGCGGGTACATTTTATTTATTGTCATTTTTATCACTGTAATTTACTCTTGTTATATTGTATCATGCATGTCTGGTTGCGATTTCATTCTCAAAATAAAGTAGTTTTTTTCAAAAACTAAATAATATTTTCAAAACAAAATAAAATACATAACACGTACTTTTGAATTTATGGTAGTCCCTCGAATGAGATAACCCATGGTTGTTAATGAGATATCCTTAGTTTAAATGAGTCTCACAACTCATTTAGATTAAATAAATTCAAAAGAAAATAGTAGTACTGGAACGAGGGAACCGTAGGATCCTAACCAGTGTCGCTCAAATCAACTTTAACCCCCCCATAATGCTTGAGTGACAACAAAAGCAAAACCTTGAAACACACCTGATAAAAACTTTTGAACCTTAGATTTTATGATTGCTACTTCGACGAGGAGCTCGGAGCCAACTTTGTGGGCAACACGACAAGGAGCTTGGATGGAGCAACAAGAGGATCTTCTTCAACAATCTCTCTCTCCTTAGTCTAAATAATAATCCATGGGACTTTGAGGTAGCTCGCCCAGCACGACATAAATCCTCACACCCTCTTTAGGCTCTTGCATAACCATGTTGTTCAACGTAAATCCTAACTCGCCTTAGATTCTGAGATTGTCTTGTGGCACGATGTAAACCCTCTTATCTCCGCGGGTTATTTGCATAATCGGATATTATGGAAATGTAAGTCTCAAATAATAAAATTGGCAGCATTAAACACATAAACAACATCGTCTCCAAAACTCAGCTACACATTAGGATAGTTTGGAAAGTCACTGAGGTTCCTCCTCAGGATCTGTGACATCTCCTACATTTTCCTTTCTTTGGACTCCTGAAATAAATTGTTCCTATTTGAGTTACTCCCACCTGTTATTCCACGTCCTATCGTGAAAACCTAAACCTTGAAATCTTGAAGGCTAGTACCTCTGATCATTATAGAGAATTTTCTCAAGTGACTCACGTCATTTGGGATGTAATTAACTATAGGGGTTTGCCTCTATAGAGAACTTGGAACCCAAGTAAAATAAACTCAATTTAATCTTTATATTAGATAGGGAAATTTGTCGGGCACACATAAAAAAATTCGCAGACCAAACAGATATCACAAATCTCTTAGTTTGTGTGATTGGGTCTATCGTCGAGGAACACACTTACCTTTTGGGAAGGTATAATATTCGCAGTATCGGGCACGATTATATAGACTATTGGACGAATGAGACCTATTTGGTCTCATTTTCCAAAATTAAAAACATTACTTTCAAAACTAAAACTATATACCCCTTATATTAAATTAAATTTCCAAAATTATTTTCTATTTTTAATTTTGAAAAAAGTTGATTGACAATGTTATGTAGTGTAATGGATGTGAATGAAAGGAATAAAATTATTTTCCACATTCTATAGTTAACATGAAATTTTATTAACAAAGATTGGAATTACAAAATATATTGCGTGGAACTCAAAAATAGATAATATGGAGTCCTTATGGTAAATGTGATATGATACAGCACAAGAAAATCCTTTCTTATTTATTCTAATATTTTGGATAGCCTTACAATTTTATTTTAGTTTTATTTTAGTGAATTATGTAGAGTTTTTTTATTGCAAATTAGATGATAAGATTTTTACCAAGTTATCTTCCTGCACTCTCACCACTCCCCACTCTTATCTCTCAAGGATTCTTTCTCCCAACCAACCAGCCCTTTAATCCTTTGATATCTACATCTCCTAGAACCCGACCACAAAAAAAAAACAAAAAACAAAACAAAACAAACCTTCATTACCCAGCCTGCAGTTACTATACTATAATACCTCTGCGGCTTTGTTAGAGGTAAGGCCTAGCATCAAAGCCCTAGTATCTTGTTTCCCCACTCTCATAGTCATTTCTTCAAAATGGATGTTGCAACTTCTTAGGGAAAAGAAATCTGTATTGGCTCCATAGCTAATGACTACTGGCAGAAGATAGAGTTTAAAGGCATTCCTCCTCATTATTCTTCTTACAAAATTTATTGTCACTACTTCTAAAGATGCTTCAAAGCACATCTAGAGTGCAAAATCAACTAGCAATAGTGGCAATGAAGATCATTCATCAGATGAAATTTTTTTGTAATTTCTGATTTGTACATCTGGAGCTGCAAAATCAACTAGCAATAGTGTCTTTAAATGCAGTGGTGGCAGTGCCAACAGCTTCTAATCTGATTTGTACACAGAAACTTGAATTAAATTTAGATCCTACCTTGGAATTAGTACTTTCCTAATTGCTAGAACAAATGATTTAGAATGACATCATAAGATTAGTGATCCGAACTCATCTAGGATTTTCACTCCTAATGATCATCCAATTGGTGGGGATATTGGTGATGTAAAACTATTTATTTGTTGGCTTTGGTTTTAGAATTTATAGTACAAACAAGCTAGTAGAAAAAATTTCAATTGTACATGCTAGAAGAAACAGAAAAAGCAAAAAAAATATGCCACCGTTCTCTAAAATGCACCATACTTCCAAGTTATACAATTTAATGAGAATCCATGGGATTCCACTCCACTAGTGATGGTTTATTTGCCACCTTTAGGCCTTGTAGGTGTGTTTTTAATTTTAATTCTCTTTTCATCTACCAATGTTGTATAATTATTTCTTCAAGACAGTTTCATTGAATGATAATAAAATTTGTTTGGCTTAAAAAAGCCCATCTTTCCAGCTACCTCATAGCAAGAAGAAATTAAGTAAATCAAAAGCATTCAAATGAACAAGGAAATAGGAGACCAACAAGAAATTCATTATCAAACGTCAATGATCCAGTTAACATTAAATCAATTCTCCTTCTACAGCATATTGAATCTTACAAAACCATCAAGAATGCTAAAAAGCGGAAATTTTCTATCATATGCATTTGTTTGAGCATGAGAAAGTATGGTAAATAAATCTGGAAACAATCTACATGGATGCATGGCACATTATAGTAAATATATACGTTTTAAACATTTAAGTCTTATAGAAGGACTTTCCCCTTCAGAGTACCTAAAAGTTGGTTGGATAAAACAAATCTAAAATTCCATGTTCACGGAAATCTCTTAAAAATTTACCTATGAAAGAAAAAGTAATTAAGCCAATAAATCGTATTCAAAAAGCCAAATTAGCAAATTATAGCGNTAGACTTGGAGAGTAGGGTCTCATATCTTGATTTTTCAAATTCTCTGAAATTTGTGGGATTCTGTTCGCTTGCAGGGCTGGCCGGTGCAACTGCTGATGTTCACTGTTATGATGTGCTGGGGAACAGATGGACGAGGTATGCTTTTGAGTTTGGTTTAAAATTATCAGCTGTTTCTAACTTTGTCTTTTTTCACAAGTTCGTTATTTAGGTTTTATTAACTGCATTGGAGGTTTATTGCTCTAACTTGTATCTTTTTTAAGGAAGATTTACATACATACTACCATCTCATTCCTATGTATTTACATATCTAAAACCTAAACTNGATTCTGTTTGCTTGCAGGGTTGGCCGGTGCTACTGCTGATGTTCACTGTTATGATGTGCTGGGGAACAGATGGACGAGGTATCCTTTTGAGTTTGGTTTAAAATTATCAGCTGTTTCTAACTTTATCTTTTCTCACAAGTTCGTTATTTAGGTTTTATTAACTGCATTGGAGGTTTATTGCTCTAACTTGTTTCTTTTTTAAGGAAGATTTACATACATACTACCATCTCATTCTTATGTATTTACATATCTAAAACCTAAACTTCAATTTTTACATACATTCCACCTTATCTATGTATGAAAAGGTGTATTCCACTTTTTAAAAGTTAAAGTGGTGGTGGTGATNCTAAACTTCAATTTTCACATACATTCCACCTTATCTATGTATGAAAAGGTGTATTCCACTTTTTAAAAGTTAAAGTGGTGGTGGTGATGATGTTATATGAAAGATTTGGGTGTTATAAATATAGAAAGCAAGGTTTAGGCGGTAGATATGCAAATATATAGGAATTGGGTGGTATTTATGTGAATGCCCCCTTTCTTAATCTCTTTTTATTTTTAAAAAGTTTAATTAAGGACAATGCTTTTTAGTTAAGAACTCAAGTTTCTAAATTTTATTTTTATTAAAATACAGCACTNTTTATGATGTTATATGAAAGATTTGGGTGTTTTAAATGTGGAAAGCAAGGTTTAGGCGTTAGATATGCAAATATATAGGAATTGGGTGGTATTTATATGAATGCCCCCTTTCTTAATTTCTTTTTATTTTTAAAAAGTTTAATTAAGGACAATGCCTTTTAGTTAAGAACTCAAGTTTCTAAATTTTATTTTTATTAAAATACAGCACTTAAACTCAAGTCTCAAGCCAGGTTTAATTATTATTTAGTATATTATTTATAAAGCCAAGTCATGTATTCTATCAACATTTGTCAATCTGATATTTTTCAAAACTCTTTGTAAAATTTTTGTATTCTATTAAGGTTTCAGTGCTTCCCTCATATTCTACCTGGTAGAAGTTCAGTGTTCTACCAGACTTTAATGGAACAGTAGGTTGAAACAATGTCTAGTAGGGTAATGTGATTGCAAACAAAGCTTGGCTATATTTGATGCAACCCAATTAAATTGCCATAGTCAGAATAGGTTGCCTGAGAATTTTACTGATAATTCAAATTTCAAAAAAGTTACTAGGTTGTTTTGCTCNCTTGTATTCTATTAAGGTTTCAGTGCTTCCCTTATATTCTACCTGGTAGAAGTTCAGTGTTCTACCAAACCTTAATGGAACAGTAGGTTGGAACAATCTCTAGTAGGGTAATGTGATTGCAAACAAAGCTTGGCTATATTTGATGCAACCCAATTATATTGCCTTAGTCAGAATAGGTTGCCTGAGAATTTTACTGATAATTCAAATTTCAAAAAAGTTACTAGGTTGTTTTGCGCTAAGTACCAAATCCGCATCATATGAGATGCATTCTGTTAATATGATACAAGGAATTCACTGCCAAGATTTTATATCTGGTTCACAGAATCTACTCTATTCACTGGTGGAGTCTCATTGGGCTAGCTATGTTTCCTGGGAGATTTCTAAAAGTATTTGCTTGGATCTTAAATAATGCAATGGTTCAAGAGGGGTGGAAGAAGATAAAGTATTAGCGTACTGATTTTCTCACATTTAATATCTAATTGTTCTTGTTTGCAAAAGTATAGGGATTTAAGAACCAAACTTTNTTTTCTAAAAGTATTTGCTTGGATCTTAAATAATGCAATTGTTCAAGAGGGGTGGAAGAAGATAAAGTATTAGCATACTGATTTTCTCACATTTAATATCTAATTGTTCTTGTTTGCAAAAGTATAGGGATTTAAGAACCAAACTTTAAAAATATTCTTCTTATTGATAAAATGGTCAAATAATGCATCTGTTTACCATTTTTCTCTTTTGAACTTGATTTTTTTTCCATAATTTACATGTGTAAATGAAAGTAATGCTTTCATGTGGCCCCAGGTTAACTCCAGTTGGAGAACCACCCTCACCAAGAGCGGCACATGTTGCAACGGCTGTGGGCACAATGGTGGTAATTCAGGTTAGGCTGCTCTAACAAGGGTTGTTTTTATTGTTGACTATTAATGAAAACTTAGAATTTTATTATGAGGAAAAAACAATATGAGAGCATTCTGAATTTTATTTGTTTGTGTTGGCAATCCAGGGTGGGATTGGCCCAGCTGGTTTATCAGCAGAGGATCTTCACGTCCTGGACCTAACACAACAACGTCCACGTTGGCATAGGTAATTATAAGATTGTTAGCTACATTTCTTTACCCAATAATGTGGATATCTTTGTTGAGTTTTCATCATTTTGCAGGGTAGTTGTTCAAGGACCTGGTCCAGGGCC
>JXCR01131628.1:82666-97568 GCA_002079205.1 Phalaenopsis hybrid cultivar
ATGAAGTATACCTATTCCTCTTTTGACACGAATATGTATGAGAATCCCCTTTACTAAATTGGATTCTTCTTCTCCCATCCTTATCTTCATCGTCTTTCTATCTTTACCTTTCAAAACAAAAAAGGTGTTTTGAAAGGTAAAGATAGAAAAGAGTTTCTTATGAGGTTTTGATTTTAACCAATCTTATTCAACAAACAGGGATTCCTAGTGAAAAACCGGGGGTTCTCGCTAAATAAAAAGAACTTCTATATTCTTCTTATTTGTTATTTGAATATTTCTATTTTCTTTATTTGATTTAAGATTTCTTTTTCTTTCGAACCCGGAACTAATCAAATGGAGTAGATAATTTTTCCTTGTTGCTATAGAATAAAAAGATCCCTCCCCAAAGCGTGCTTGCAGTTTTCATTGCACACGACTTTCCCTATGTATATATCAATTAAAAAAAAACTGCATATCGATAAGAAAGTCCTAAGAATTTTCACTACTCAGTGAATTTCACCACTAATATTATGATATATACAATATATCATCATATATGGGCATTTCAGAATCTAAATTCATGAGACTTTTTTATTTTCACAAACTATTGTGTCCCATTTATGTTGTTTATTTTTAAGGGTTCTCATATATCACTGAGGATTAAAGGAAAAGATTATGAATGGTTGTATTATAGTTTAGAGTATACATTTTTAGTATGTTTTGCAAGTTGACAAGCTTTACATTGATAAAAATTTGAGTTTTTTATTGAGTAATAACTGCAGAAATATTTTTTTCATGTACACAGACGACAATGACTTAGCATGACTTAACTTTCAATTGAGACAACATTGGCAGAATTTGAACTAACTTAGCACACCTTAATGGATGACCTTGTCTACTGATGAAGTTATTTTCGTTGAGCAAGTATAGATCACCATGCATCTAAACACAGTCAATCACATTCCCGAGTCCATCACCTAAAAATCACAATAATTTAAATAAAATTCAACCACACATTTTAGATCATGAGTAAGTTTGTTGATTGAGTGTATGTTGCAATTTAATTTTGGAATATAAAGAATATAGTAGAGATGAAGTTCCTTTGTTAATCCGACTGATCCAATCTTTGCTATTGGTGAGAATGAACTATCAGCTATTCAAACTGCAGAGTGACTTGTACATTGGTTGTAATTTTTTATGATATTAATATCTCGCGTCATATGATATGAGGCCTCCGAAATCAACTATCCAAGATTTTAATTTATTACTTTGAACACTAAAAATATGTTAAGATATCTCAGTGTGCTAACAAGCTAAGAGGTTGTTCGGAAGAGGATTGTGATATGTCTTGGACCTGGATTAAACATTCTCTGCAGTGCTTCAACTTGCTCCTTGGTGTGAATTTTGAATTGTCGTTCGTTGTGGCAACAACATTTGTGTGATTCCTGGCATATTTTCCATTTGATGGCTTGCAATTTGCAGGTTTGTAGTGAAATTTTCAACACTTTTTGGTTACATGACCAAATTTCTTACAATGGCCACACCATGCTTTCTTGCCGTTGTTTATTTGAGAGAAGTTTTGAGTGTACAAGATTTGTCTTTCATCAGATGTTATGTTGTCTGTCGTCATCAACTTCTTTCTGCTCTCTTCCCTTCAAATTTGTGCAAAAGTCTCTCAGATGGTAGGGAAGGTAATTCTACCTCTGACTTCATCAAGTTCTTTGTAAAGGGCAAAGAGTAATTTAATTTCTCTTTTTGTTTAGTAATCCTTCTGTACAAGGTAGAATCATTGGGAAGTCCTAGGGTAAACCTGATACATTTCTAATTGCAACCAACAACATATGGGTGTATTGAAATATTGAGTAACACTGAACTCTCCTTGTCGTAGATCATGTAATTTGGTCTCAATCTCAAATAGGTTTAAGGAATTTTCAATGCTCGAATAGGTTTCTCATGCAATTTCCCACATCCTTGGCTATCCTATAAAACAGGAAGATTTCTCCAACCTCCGTGGCATGGAATTTATTAATCATGACATGACCATGTGGTTGTCAATTTTTCAGGCTCGATATTTAGAATGTCATTTATGGTGTTGAAATTTCTCCTGTGATATGTCATTCCTTCCACCACATATGTACATGAAGACAGATTTAGATCATTGAAGAAAATTGTGGCCATGTAGTTTATGGTTCGTGACTGGTGAGAGGAGTTATCAAGCGCGATAGGAACTGAAGGCGTGGACTTAGATCCTGAGGTGACTTTCGAGGAAGATGATTGTGAAGTCATGCCATGTTTGACCATGATTAAATTGTGAAGTATGAATCTTGTAAATCTACTACTTGGATGAAAGCAAGAGGAGGAACCTTAGTTCAGCTATTCGACCGCTTGACCAAACAAGAACTAGAGTGAGGTGCGTAATTTGCGATTTCCACACGCTCTTGATGATCAAGTTTTTTTTAAGCTAGCGACCTTTGAGTTTTTCTTTAGAGCAAGTCAAATCAAGGACTGAGATCCTACATGCTAGCTGATTTTGGTCAATCGATTTAGCCAACTGAAGATGAAAAAAATCGAGTTGTTTGTGAGATGTCAACCTAAGGGATCTACAAAACGAGTGTTTTGTTCGATGAGGAAGTTGACTTGAGTCTTATGATCTCGTCCGTGAGGAGACAAATCTGTGGGTTCGAGTGGTTGCTGAAGACTTTATACAAAGAAAACTAGTCGAGACGCACAGGATGCCTCAACATGAAATGCAAAGGTCTTCGTCTGGTTCTAGTACTCACTGGATGTGGTCGTAGAGTCGGCAAGAAAACTAGGAAGATCACATTGGTTTTTGCAACTCGTTGGTTCGAGTTGTTGAGGTGGCAAGAAGACGATGAGGCTCACGCCTACCATGCGAGTTGTGACCGTGATCGAAGATGGAGACACAGAGAGGCCACGACACACTTCGACCTCGAAGATGAGCAGCGGCTACAACCGTGATCGGGAACGAAGACAAAAGAGGATTAGGGCTACGACCCTGACACTATGTAGAATCTAGAATATAATTTTATTTCTTTTTTTCACATCCATTACACCACACAACATATATGTAAATAATGAAAAGAAGTAAAACAGGAATTCTTCTAAAAAGACAAGAATAGAAAATAAGAAATATAAATAAAACATACGTCATTATTGGAGTATATTATGAGAGAAGTAAATAAATTCCTTCATAATGCGGATATACATATTCCTACATTAACTATAAAAAAATATTGAGAAGATATTCATATTTTTCTTAGAACATGTTACTAGAATATCTATTATTCTGAGGTTAATTAAAATTTTCAAATTTTGCTTACTTTCTTCCCCTTTTCTCTTTTTTCTTTTTTTCTTTCTCACTTGTTAACTGACCAATTTCTGTCCGTGCATGTACATTTGGCTTTCAAATGCCTCATATTTTTGATATTGAATCCCAATGTTATCTGAGAAATATTCATGAACCTTCGAGGGAATTAATTTTTTCTAGTCTTAAAGCTAGATATATCTAAGCTGCTTGATTATAAGTCGGTAAACATACAGGGAAAATTGGATCTTGGAAACGTTTCAATTTAGTGAAATTCATACTCAGCACACAATTATCATGTCGTTACTTGTCTCACACCAAAACTTTAACATACATAGCACTTTTTTGCTTTAAACCTATGCATGAAAAGGTGTATTTGACTTTGAAAAAGTGATGATAGTGCTATTTTTGATGTGATATTAAAGAATTCAGTGCTATGTGTATAAATATGGAAGTTTAGGTGTGAGATATGTAAATACAGAGGAACTATGTGGTATGTATTTAGACGCCTTTTGAATTTTGTATAAGTTAAGTCTGCCTCGAAAATGAAAAAAAAAAAGAGGCTAATTTGAGCTTCTTTCTTTTTGTTTAGGTATGCGACTGCAAGTGCACGCTCAGATGGTCTTCTTTTGCTTTGTGGAGGGAGAGATGCAAATAGTGTGGTGAGTTTGAAATGCTGCTATACTGAACCTCGTGAAGCAGATAGACTTAGTGCACATAGCTTAAAGTATATTGTTATAAGTATGTTTTAAGTATCATAAGCTTTATGATTCTATTACTTGATTACATAAGACAAATTCATTATATTACTCTCACTTTTTCTTTTAACAATGGTCTTCTTTTTTTAAATGATATTTTACCCTTTAACTGCATGCATAAAACTCATAATCTGGGTAGAAACGTGTTTTTTTAAAACATTTTTAACAGTTGACATTGTAATAGGAGAAATCAAAATTGGAAATTCTAGGAAAGCAATATATTGCTACTTAATTACTTGTGCACCAAATCTACATTCATAACATTTTAAATATCAACAAGAACATGATAGAATTGAAATTTTATTCATTATATTTTATTTATAATAAATATATCCAATTTATAAGTGTATCTAAGGATCTGNGTGAAGCAGATAGACTAAGTGCACATAGCTTAAAGTATATTGTTATAAGTATGTTTTAAGTATCATAAGCTTTATAATTCTATTACTTGATTACATAAGACAAATTCATGATATTACTCTCACTTTTTTTTTTAACAATGGTCTTCTTTTTTTAAATGATATTTTACCATTTAACTGCACGCATAAAACTCATAATCTGGGTAGAAACGTGTTTTTTTTAAACATTTTTAACAGTTGACATTGTAATAGGAGAAATCAAAATTGGAAATTCTAGGAAAGCAATATATTACTACTTAATTACTTGTGCACCAAATCTACATTCATAACATTTTAAATGTCAACAAGAACATGATGGAATTGAAATTTTATTCATTATATTTTATTTATAATAAATATATCCAATTTATAAGTGTATCTAAGGATCTGATTATTAGTGATGATTATGAGAAATATTTTGGGAAGTATATAATGCAAATCTCTAAGGCTCATTCT
Organism: Phalaenopsis hybrid cultivar; assembly: GCA_002079205.1. Lineage (NCBI taxonomy): Eukaryota > Viridiplantae > Streptophyta > Magnoliopsida > Asparagales > Orchidaceae > Phalaenopsis > Phalaenopsis hybrid cultivar. The sequence goes on from JXCR01131628.1 coordinate 87,583, forward strand.
TTCAAAATTTTCCAGAGACAATCGTAATAAAAATCTTCTAATGCTACTCGACATGTTTTTTTTTTCTTATGTAAATTAATATCAATTAAAAATTTNTGGCTCATTCTTTCAAAATTTCCCAAAGACAATTGTAATAAAAATCTTCTAATGCTACTCGACATGTTTTTTTTTTCTTATGTAAATTAATATCAATTAAAAATTTTGGAACTATCTTTAAAATATGGATGTATTGTTTATGATATAAAGTATACCATATCATATGTTCTTTAGCGTAATTATAGAAGTGACAAAGAAGCTCAAGTTACATACTTTGGAGTAAATAATGTCTGTCATCAATATTTCCAAAGTGATGAAACTCTAGTGATATTACTGTATCCTTGTAAAGAATCTTGAATTCTCCTTCACTACATCTAAATTTAGTCCCATGAAATCCCCCAAATGGTTTCATGCAAAATTTCATTTTCATTTGGGAATATTTAAAGAACATTGGTTATCTGTAAAAATAGCAATCAAAGAAAAAGATAAAATAATCAATCAGCACTCATCATAAAATACCTATCTCAATTTGAAAATTATAAGTTTCTTACGTAACAAGTGAGTAATTATTAGTGACTAGCCTGCTTAAGAGTCTGTTTTATGCTAAATTTTCTGTGAATATAGTGAAATCATTGTTATAATTTTAATTCTCTCCATTTTGGTGAATTAAAATCTAAACACGGAATCATTAAATTCATAAAAAAATTATAAAAAACCAACTTAGATAATAATTTTGACATGAAATTTCCGATATTTGTACTTACAACTTAAATCTGATAAATTAGAAGAATTCTATTACAAATTCATGATAGATGCATGCAAAAAATCAAACAAACTTTCGAATTCAAGCTCTCCTTAAGAAGAAAAATATGATTTTGTTTACCTGAATAAAGGGTAAGAAGATAATGGTTATCCTACAAAGATAATTTCACAACTATCATTAATTAAACAAATAAATACCTAAGAACAATATTTTGAAAACATACGAAGTAAGGATTTTTTTCTCTCACTGACTTTAAATATTGCAAAAAAATTGCCAAGTAGTTTATCTGGATTTACAAAGATTTACTATTTCTCATGTCAATTTTTTCATGTTTTAATTTTCTTTATTTAACTTTTGTTTTACATTATTTACTAAATCCCAGATGTAGCAAAACAGCTTAGTGCTAGTAATTATTATGTGTAATCAATTTGAAATTACATTTCACTGATAAAATTGTTCTTTTGGAAGAAAATATTAGTGCTCCTCTTTACTTTTCTATTTAATAAGAAATTGTTAGGTGCAGATAGCAACTTTCAGATAGATGCAAATTCTCCTGCGTGGTTGTCCTTATTTGTGATAGGGTTGGTGTAGCTCATGTGACGGATAAAATTAGAGAAAGTCGTCCTAGATGGTTTAGTCACATTAAACTTCGACCATCTGATGATCCGATTAGGAGAGTAGATGTTTTAGACTCGACTTATGTTAAGAAAGGCAGAGGTAGACCTAGGAAGATTTGGGCTTATTGTATAAAAAATGATCTTAATTTGTCAGAACTAAATGAAAATATGACACTAATTAGGACAAAATGGAGAAAAAGGATTTATGTAGCCAACCCCACGTGGTGGGATTAAGGCTTTGTTGTTGTTGTTGGCTATCCTTATTTGTGGAGTTGCACCCAATAGTATCACCCATCAGAGGTTCTAAACTTTCTACGGTAGTTGGTCAATTAAAACAATATAATGATTTTATGCATATAAGCACAAAAGCATATTTGTAGGTGGGGCAATACCAGATAATCCAAATTTTTTGTTGGAATCCACCTTTTGAGTGAAGTGGTGGTAGTTACATTATTAATTAATGCTAAAAATATGATCATCAGCGAGATTAATTATCAATATATTCAAATAAAGTCTCTGGAAAAAAGTAAGATTTAGCATTGTTCATGCAAGAATTTCTGCAAAATATATTACATCTTCAGATTGAAAAAAAAGGAAGGATTGAAAGATAAGAACTATCACAGTGCCAGAAAGTATAGTACATGCTGTAAATTAGAAATTTTAGCTTGCAAGTAAAATTGCAATTATAGGATTCCTCTTTACTCACTCCATTAAATGTTAGAATACCTCTAATCTTAGATGATTAATTTCATTATTCTAACAATTGATTACAGAATCTCAATGATAATTCATTGAATCTATGGAAAAATATAGCATGAGAAGGAGAAATGGGGTCAATTTGCTGCATTGTTGATCGAGCTACTGTCAACGTGATTTATTCTCATTCTAGTTTGGAAGAATGGTTGTGATTTTAATTTAAATGAAAGACGAAGATTTTATTTTAGGCGAATCAACAGTTACTTTTTAATTGGTAGTAAAGATTATTCTTTTGACCGATGTGGAACTACAATAATACAAAATTATCGAACTATGCTAGTATTGTAGCAAGTGTAACACTGTGATTCTGTGGAACGGTTCAGTCGATAGTAAAATTATTGGTACAGAGGGTGTGTCTGATACACTTATGTGGAAGAAACAAAAGCCATTATTATTTTATTTATCTCTATGCGACAATCTAGTTGTCCTCATGTGGCAAGAGTGGAGCATAAATAAACATTTAAAATAGTATAAACATGAAAATTGAATGGTCAGCCTACAGATGTGGGTGGTCATGAGGTTTATATGTTATAGTAGGTGAGTATATGATGGAAGATTTCAGTCCACATTCCTAAAGATCAGTGATCCATAAAATAAATTGCATGGGGAGATTCAATCATGATATAAAATGACTGTTAACACAATGTCCATGTAATAAATTGCAGTGGTTGGCTTCGATGCTTTACGCTTTGATGATTTTTATTTGATGCAGTATTTTATACATAGAACTATATAACACTCACATGAGGAGCAAAGGAAATGGGAAAGAAGTAAAATAAGATATTCAACTTAATTGAATAAAGGAGCATTTACATACATATCACACGATATTTATGTATCTTAAGCATTCATATTTACATGCTATCACTCAAATGTTTAACATCAATTAAAAATACCAGTAACACTAACTTTTTAAAAGTGAAATACACCTTTTCATGCGTAGGTTTATGACACCAAGGAGTTATAAGTGTAAAGATCAAAGTTTGTGTTAGATATGAAAATACATAAGAATTTTGTGCTATGCATTTAAATTTTCCTTGAATAGGACAGGTGCTTAGATGGCTTTCTTGGTTCTTTTAAATATCACATTTATGTAAGACGTTCTCATCCATCCATGACAAGAAGCGCTTTTATTCAATATGCCTTGGTGGAAGACAAGGGTCCTTGAATACTGGGACACATAATAAAATGGCTAAAGATACCTGATAACGGAAGACAACAATTCAGAAGATTTGACTTTGTTACACTTTAGAATATTATAAAAAAAACTCATTTTAACATGTTTAAAATATTCATTTATTATTCAAACTCAAATACAAAGGATCTTAGGGCCAGACCATCATAAATTGCTAAAAAATTACACACAAAGTAACTTTGACTATAGACATCTTGCTCTTTTCTCTTCTGCTATGTTCTTGTAATTCTGCATCATAGATAATTCTTTTATGCATAGACGTTGCTTTCTTTCTTTCTCCTAGAATTCTACTGCTATGGAACTTTTTAATGCTTGGATTGCTGTTTTTTTTTTGTTGTAATGTTAAATGACGTAGACATTTCATTTTTAACTAGATTTATTTGGTCGAGACATTGAACGAAACGTGATTATTGTAGAAACAGTACCCAATGTGACTAAATTCATTGAACCTTGTTATCAACATTCTTTCATTCTGTTCATGGAAATTTTCTAGCCCAATTTGATTAGATTCATAGAAATTTTTTGTCAACAAGCCCTTACTCTATTGATTGGATTTTTTTATAAATTTTTTCTCAATCCTAACCTATCTAAGCTCATATTTTGTGGCCACATGCAGCCTGTTTTTTTTTTTTTGTTGACATGCNTATGGAAATTTTCTAGCCCAATTTGATTAGATTCATTGAAATTTTTTGTCAACAAGCCCTTACTCTATTGATTGGTTTCTTTTATAAATTTTTTCTCAATCCTAACCTATCTAAGCTCATATTTTGTTGCCACATGCAGCCTGTTTTTTTTTTTGTTGACATGCTATTACTTCGTAGTTGCAAGTCCTTTGAATTCCTGAATACTACTTGTGAATAGCAAAGTAATTGTAGAAAATGTTGTTCCTATTTGTATATGGTATATATATATACGTGCACCGGGGCGGCAAGTTGTTTGGCAGCTCTGTTGTAAGTCCCCTCTGGGCCGGGTTTGATTCCCGTTGAGAACGAACGCAAGAAGAGGAAAGAGCAAGGGGTTGAACATTAATATCGATAGAAAGCGTGATATGTATTTTGAGGATTTCATTCTATAGAAAACGTGACAAACAAGAAGTCACCTTTTGAACAAAGAGCAAGGGGTCGACATTAATATCGATAGAACGCTTTATTGTTGATCTTCAAGAGAAAGATATCTCTAGAAAATATTTGAGGTTTTTTGTACGTACAACTAAATTGATCTACCTTGATTGAAGTACTTGCTAATTGAAGTTGACTAAAGAAATATATGACTGGAGCTGAGTTCTCTCTCTCTCCCTCTTTATATTTTTCATTTTGATTTATGGTCAGGTTGAGTTATTTGTACTTTGGGTCGTGTTTTGCAAAGATACGGTTCAAAGTGTGTATCAGTTTGAATCGCAGGTTATGGGAACGAGTGAAGTTATTTATGAAAGCACTGAGGGTATTTATGGAGATGTTGATGTGAGTTGAGCCAAGTTGGCTTGAGATAGTAGATATCTTGGGATTAGTCACTTATAGGGGACTTGATGGTACTCAACTGTTTGGATCTGTGAGAGATGGAGATAGAGGATGTGGCAATTTGTGTGGACTTCATGCGAAAGATGAGTGAAGGCTTAGTTACATGAAGTCATAGAACAGACATGGGATTGAGTTTCAGCTTTGACACCCAAATTGATAGTCCAACAATTGAAATAGACAAATTTTGTTTAGGAGAACAAAGAGGTGGATGGATGAAGAGGATTGCGGAGATGGATTAATGAACATTGTTGAGGGAGGGAGACAAGGGTTTTGACTAAACAAGATGAAAACTCAGGAGACAAGGGTTTTGACTAAACAAGATGAAAACCTAGAACAAAGAGAATCTTTCCTAGAGTGAAGGGCACAAGAAATCTCGGATCTCGAATCATTATGTTCTTTAATTTAATCAACCATTACATGACAAAATTAATTTATAGAAATAGTGTTATATATATGATCGACACAATATCTACCTTATAGTTATCCAAAATGATAATCAAACATAAAACAAAACAGCATTTAAAATTAATTAACCAAAATAAATCCTTTCTCACACCACATCAGTGTGCTCCAAGTTTTTCCATCATTTGTCATAAATAACATACTTAAATATATTTTTGATATTTCCATCTTCAGTTCTGCGGATTTTGAATATATTGATTTGGATGATACTATCAGCTACTATTAATTATATAACAGACAGTGTAGTATAAATTTTTTTTCTGTAAAAGGTCAATACTCTGTTGTCTTTTATTTTTCTATGTTTTTTTATTTAAGTCATTTTGAANTACAGTGTAGTATAAATTTTTTTCTGTAAAAGGTCAATACTCTGTTGTCTTTTATTTTTCTATGTTTTTTTATTTAAGTCATTTTGAAGTTAATTCAATTCACCGTGGGGATTGAAATTCTTTGTATTATGAATTGGTGATGTGTTGTAATTTTTGTTTATCTCTCTCTCTCTCTCTCTCTCTCTCTCTATATATATATATATATATTGAAATCTTTATAATTTTACAGATCTTATAAGGTGATTTTAATAGTCTTCAAACTCATGTAATTATCTCTTGAGATTTATTGCAGAAAACGAATTTGATTAGTATAATTTTCCTTGCTCCTTCCAAGGTTTACAGTGTAGTAAATAACAAAATTCTTTCCTTTTCTAATGTTATATTTTCTTTTTAATTTTTTCTGAGTATTATGCTTTTTTATTCATCTCATGTGTGTGTGTGTGTGTGTGTGTGTGTTTTTTTGGTGTTTTCCCCTTTTTTTTTTCTAATATTATAGCCGCTGGCAAGTGCATACGGCCTTGCAAAGCATAGAGATGGACGCTGGGAATGGGCTATTGCTCCGGGTGTTTCTCCTTCTCCGAGATACCAACATGCAGCTGTGAGGGCCTTTCAATACTTTGTAACCTTTAATATCATATAAAAATATGCATTAATATTCTTCATAACCATTCTTTTAGGTTTTTGTCAATGCAAGGCTTCATGTATCTGGAGGAGCTCTTGGTGGTGGTCGCATGGTGGAAGATTCATCAAGTGTTGCGGGTAATTTATTATGAGTATTTCTTGTACAGATTTTGTATATTTGATACTTGTTGAATTCCTTCCTCTTTTGTTGCCAGCTCATTTTTGGTATAACTGCTGCTCATTTTATAAATTTCCTTGCATGTTTTTTTTCCCTCCAAAAAACTTTTTGATTGTTCAAATTTTTATGAATTTCACCCTCTATATATCGGCATTTGACAGGAAAGAAAACAATCATTGTAAATAAATGCCTTTTTGTTCCGTGAGAAGCTATTTTTGAACGTAAATGGTTATGCGGTATCCAGTGCCAGAAGCTATTAGTAAATTATCATTTTTAAACATCATTATGAATTTTGACTCAGTCTTGGTTAGCTTCATATAAATATCATTTTTAGATCTAATTTATTGTTGAATCCATATCTTTTTGCTTTCAAGTTGTGCTTTAAGCTGATAAATTGTGTGGCACCTCATTTACGAATTTATATATGCTGTCATTATCAATAATATATACCTGGTAAAGGACTGTTCGTTAACTTCAACTCATTAATGTCACAGGTTAAGCATTTTATATGTAAATCAAAATTTTTTTTGAGCTATTTGGTGAAAAATTATGGAAGCGCCATGCAGGCCAAGAGTGGCTCCATTTCATTTGTTTCTATATATTTTCGTGCAATCTTAAATTATGTTCGTCAATAAGGCATCTTGATATCACATCTTTTTTATTATTTTTGCAAGTGTCAGAATAGTCCCTTGACTATTTCCATGGATTCATTTTAATTCCACCCCTATAAAAGTGTCAAATTAGTCATCAGACTTTTAATATGGGTTAAAATGGTCCCCGAGATGGACTATTTTACCCCCATTAAAAAATTTTGGGGACTAATTTGACACTTTTATAAACTTACTGGACTATAATAAATCTCTAAAAAGGGTCCGGGGACCATTTTTACATCTTTCTCTATTTTTGTTGTCGAACACCATTATATTTTTTATGCTTCCTTCCTAATGTTATGCTTAATACATGGTCCAGTTTTAGCTTTGTGCTAAGTCAACTGCAGTCTTGAGGGGTGAGGTATTAAGTTGCAACTTTTCAGCATCACGGTGTTATTTTTTGCAACCATTGCAAGCGCTTTAATTTATTCCATCCGTGTTTGTATATTATGGCTGTTTTATGTAGCATTTTTATAGATCTGCGGCTTTCTTTCACCATTGTTAGTTAGATTTTGACCAATCTGAGCCAAGCACCTTTCCACGTCATATTTTTTGACCTCTTTTTGTTTTATAACTATGCAAGTCTGGATAGTTGATATCTGAGAAGTGCTTCATATTCTTTCATGTTTCAGTTCTGGACACTGCTGCTGGAGTTTGGTGTGATATAAAATCAGTGGTGACAAGTCCTAGGACTGGCAGATACAGTGCTGATACAGCTGGGGGAGATGCTTCAGTTGAACTTACACGGAGGTGCAGGCATGCAGCTGCCGCAATCGGCGATATGATATTCATTTATGGAGGATTACGTGGAGGTAAGAGTAAAATCTATTTAGGAGAGTTTACATACATACCACCCAATTTCCATGTATTTACATTTGTAATAGTTAAATCTTTACTTTTTACATTTATAACACCCAAATTTTTCATATCACTCAAAAATATTACTATTTTAACTTCTAAAAGTGAAATACACATTTTTATGCATAGAGATCTTCTATATGTAAATACATAGGAACTAAGTGGCATGCATGTCAATCTTCTATTTATTTATGGGCAGGTGAAAGTTGTCTTTTGATCAAATTCAAAGATTTTTATTATTTTTTAATTTCTTTGTCTTTATGATTATGTGACCTGTTCATTGTAATTATTATTGCTTCTATTATCTTTGCTCAATTAGGTGACTTTTGGTGGCTTCCTTAATCTCATGTTTCAACTTGCTCTTTCTTGTTTTTATTGCCATAAAGCATAGACGCTTCAAAATGCCTTTTGTGTTTGTGCCCACATGGACACATCACCGCCATGTATCCAACAATCTTAAAGCTTTGTTTTAGATATTTCAATCCCATGCGGGACATAGGGTTCATGCGATGCTTTTTAGGTTTGAAATTCCTGTTTGTGTTTGTCTTCAGTTTTCTAGACTTGTTAATTTATTGTATTTTTCTGCAATAGGCTTTTGCTTCTGAGTTTATCATATATTTCTGAGGCAACTACCACTAAACTTCGTAAATGTTTGTCTTGTTTTTCTTTTAATTTTTTTAATAATTGTACGGGTTCATTTTGTTTTTGTTATTTAGTAATCTTTCGGTTCTTACTTTAGCAGCCATTTAGATTATAATGACTACTTTATTTGCATTTTGGTTTTTACAGGTGTGCTGCTGGATGATCTACTAGCTGCTGAGGATCTCGCCGCTGCAGAGACAACATCTGCAGCTTCTCATGCTGCTGCAGTTGCCGCAGCTTCCAACATTCAACCAGGGAGATCACCTGGAGGATACACATACTCCGATGAAAGGGAAAGGCAAGTGATCACTGAATCAGTCCCTGATGGTTCAGTAGTCCTCGGTACTCCTGTCGCTCCTCCTGTCAATGGGGACATGTATACTGATATAAGCACTGAAAATGCCATGCTCCAAGGACAAAGGTACGCTAATGAGGAAGCTGTCCGTGGGTTTTATTACAACCTGATCATTTTTTCATCATAATCATCATCATTACTACAATTTGGCTATGCTAGTTATGTGCATTATTTGGTTAAAACTTAAAAATAGAGTCAAACCCGAACAATTTTACTTTTTTTGGTTTGTTTTCAAAAATGCATTTTGGTCTATTTTCACTTCTCATTTTTTAATTTAGTTTTAATTTTCATTTAACCGGGCAAAACCGTAAAACCAAAAATTGAAATTATATGAATTATTCTTGAAATTAAATCGATATTATACGCGTAAGACATGCAATTCTTCATGCTTGTTCATAACTAAACTCCAACAAAGGCCAAATTTTGGTTTGTTCTATGGCAAAGCCTAGGTGAGCAGTCAGTCAGCTTTGATGGATCCGTTTTCAAATTGGACAAGATTATTCTTAAGAAACTGAGGTTTATATGCTTGGTATTATCCAATATTGCCTTTCTTGATGAAAACCAAACTGGAAATTTGACGTGAGGTTATGTCCACCTGGATGGCATTAATAGAAAAAAGGCACTATATGCTATCTTTTTTTATGCCTTTACGCAAATAATATGGATGTTTAGACATGTGACTAAGTATTGGTTTGGTGATTGCAGAAGATTGAGGAAAGGTGTAGAGTATTTGGTTGAAAACTCAGCGGCGGAAGCCGAGGCAATAAGTGCAGCATTGGCTGCTGCCAAGGCTCGTCAAATAAATGGCGAAGCTGAGCAGTTGGCTGATCATGATGGTGGTCCTGAAGCTACTCCAAGTGGGAAGCAAATGCCAGACTTGATTAAAACAACGGATTCCTCTATACCAACAAACACCCCAGCACTTGGGGTTCGGCTACATCATCGAGCAGTTAGTATTTTTATTAGGAATATTTACATACATACCACTTTATTCCTATGTATTTATTTAT
>JXCR01131629.1:0-17077 GCA_002079205.1 Phalaenopsis hybrid cultivar
ATATATATATATATATATATATATATATATACATGTATATGTATATGTACATGTATATGTATATGTACATGTATATGTATATGTACATGTCTATGTGTGTGTACATGTATGTGTATATGTACATGTCTATGTGTGTGTACATGTATGTATATGTATATATATATATTAGTTTTATTATTAAATCAATTAAATAACCGTTACCTTATTTTGTCGAGCCTTAAACCAAAAGAACCCTTCTGCCTTCTCCGCACGAGGGCTCCCTTTTTCACCTTTGATTGGCTCCCTCCCGCACGAGAAGTCTACGCCTCCTACTTCCTCCATATGGCAAAAGGGCATGCAAGCCCTCAGTGCATTAAAGAGCTCTGGCTCGGCTCTTCCCGCATGAGCTTCCTTGTCGTCGGCTAGGTAAAAAAAATCTAACTTAGGCTCGAAGTCTCCCGCACTGTTTGACTCTCAGGTGAGTAAACCTCACCTCAGCCGCATCATTTTATAGGCGAACTCGTCTCCTTGGCTTCTAATCCCCTAGTTTCCTCTCCTCCTTTTCGGTTGTCCCCGACTCCCCGTTTCTTCTTTGGATTCTCTCGAGTCTTCAATTCCTCTCCTTTTGGTAACTGAAACAAGAACGTTACACATATGATGTACATATTTGAATAATGGTACTTGATTTGGTCTCCAAAGAAAGGGAGAGTACCTGCATATGATGATTTGAGGTGAGATTTATTGCTATGAAAACTAGTTCAGACTCGACCTTTGTTTTCCTTTGTGCAAGAGTTGGTTATGGAGTCATCAAACTCAAACTCTGCCGAACTCGTGAAATTTGATTTCATTATCATCCACCAACACAAAAAAAAAGGATTTAGTGGAGCCTTACCATCTTCCAGTATCTATTCACCATCAAGGGTTTCAAAGATTGTTGTGGGCTCTTCTCAACCAATTATATCAAAATGCCCAACCTTGAAAATAAATTTGAGAATTGAATAGGTATTTCTTAGTGAAATGCTTCAAATAGCGACTGATTAAAACTAGGCATGTGATTTTTCTAAACAAGAACTTACAACATCCTTACTTAAAGGATGACGAGCATATACATTTTCTACGAATGAAAAGGATAGGAGCTCAACATGAATCCTTACTTGGATTCTAGAATGAGCAAGAAAAGTATTTATTTCTTGAGTATATATCTAATTCAGACTATGCTTTATTTTCTTACATTTAGTCAAATTTTAATTTAGTAACTTTATTGTATGGTTGAACACCCTAATATTGTTCACATCTTAGAAAAAGATGGCAAGAAAAAGAAGGCTCAAAAGAATAGGCCAGCAACTGTGTTCAAAGATTACAAGGAACCAAAATTGCATATGAAATATAAAGTGTAAAGTAAGAAATAACATATTACTATTCTAACTTATTAGAATATTAAAAAATAATATCATACATTGAACTAAGTAAAAAAGTAATAAAATGCATAAAGTTAAGAGTAACACCTTAATTATCCTAAAATCAAATTATGAAATAAGATAGCTTATGCAAATATTAAACTCTAAAAATAAGCTAAAATATTAAAATATCAAAACATAAAATAATAAAATACATAAAGTTAAGAGTAACACCTTAATTATCCTAAAATCAAATTATGAAATAAGATGGCTTATGCAAATATTAAACTCTAAAAATAAGCTAAAATATTAAAATATCAAAACATAAAAATTAAATATGTTCAATATAAGTCTTTTTCTCTCACTCATAATACCCCCACTTAACAAGAATATAGCATTATCAACTTTTTAATTTTAAAATTTAAAAGTACCTGTTACAGTAATCACCCTATTTATTTTTATTAGAATCATTGAAATAAAGAATTGGTTATCTCATGTCTTATCCTTAGTCGTGCTTATATTCTCTCATTCTTAATTATCTTTAATCCCAATAATCTTCTACTTTTTAATGAATANTAATTTTAAAATTTAAAAGTACCTGTTACAGTAATCACCCTATTTATTTTTATCAGAATCATTGAAATAAAGAATTGGTTATCTCATGTCTTATCCTTATGTTGACCTCAATTTTCGTGAGGTCTAGTATTCCTCGTAGGAGTTAGGATCTAGCCTTAGGGGTCTTCCTNGCATAAATTAGTTAATAATTAGAACTTCAACTACAAAAATTTTTATGGATAAGTTTTCTTTTTATTTAGTGTGTGAGATGTAAAGGTTAATAAGCGAGCTATATCGATATTTTAGAATATTATGTACATNTGCCTCGTTTTAGTTCGACCTATTTCCGTCCTCTTTTAGAGTTTCGCGTGTGCGGTATTGACTTCTAACATTTTGAAGGATGAAACCGACATGAGGAAACCCAAAATGGATTCCTACAGGACCTTTCCGAGCCTTAGGGTGGCCTTNACCACCCAAGAACAACGAAGCTTACACCTCATTGCAGTTTTTTTTTGTACAAAAAATGCTTGCGCGAGCCTTAAAGTGTGCCTCAAATTATGCAATTTTAAGCTTAGCATCCATTCAAGAGAACTTATGTCAAAAGTTCCCATGTAGGGTTTATACATGATAAGTCGGTTATTGGGTTCACTCCAACACCGGATATTGATAAAATATACTTAGCATAGAAATACTAAACAATTAGCCATCACTAATGGCTTAAGGTTTTGTACTAATAATTTATTTGCCCGCTATTCTATGTTGTCCAAATTTAATCCCCATTGGTTAACCTTAAATATCGAGTATCATAATTGGAGATGTATAAAGAACTCAATCCAACATGCAATGAAAAATAGGAGAGGTTGTCACTCAACTAGCTCAATATTAGAAAAAGAGCTCAATTGATGATGGGATACACCCAAGGAGAATGTTGCGTAAACTAAAGCTATCATGATCAATTCAATCGTACTAAATGGGCTTTGATACTACTTTGTTATAGTAATAGAGATCATTTAAGGAACCAACATTACCAATTTATTTGTTGTCACACTATTCAACCAAGAATTAATGTCATGGAAGAAGAACAACCCTTGAGACATAAATATTAATACCCACTTTATAATTATTCAAGGATATTTGATTTAAATTTGTCTATGGGAGAACACCCGAAGCTTAATTGGAATAATTTCATGAAATTAGTTAGAAAAAGGCTGGTAGAAAGAGTGATTGAGAGACTAATAATGCTTATCTTATTTATCGATGGATAGAGGATTCNCTAAACAAGTCAAAATAAAGAATCGCCGAGAGAAACCTAGGAGAAGAAGGAAACCACCACAGCTTATCCAATGTTCCACAAATCAGCATCAATTCCACACCCAGAAAGCAAAAAAACACAGCGCAAGCGTCATTTCTCAGCACCCACCAGCAAGAAAACCACAATAAAAGCACCGAAATAGAAATACAACGCAGGATCCATGACCTGAGCTGCCGCAGCTAATCTGAGGCAGCTCGGTCAACCCGAAACCCTTTCAATCGTCTCTAAACTAGATTTGAAAACAACAACTAGCGAGCTGAGCTACTAAATATCCTCAGCTAGGGGATCACAGTACAATACCTCCTAGAAGCTAGGAAAGTGGAATATTACAGTACATCAGTCCGAAATCCTCGCGACGGAACAGAACCTACGAAAGTGGAAGATCGAAACTGTAAGGACACAGGAACAAAGAGAGAAGAAACAGAAAGAGATTGCCGGAAAGGCGACGGCGCAGCCTTGCGCGGAATCATCCACTGACCTTCCTCCTGAAAAGGATGAGAGGGAGAGAGAAAGGGAAGCCGCAGGAGCCGAACGAAAGAGCACAGTGATGCTTCAGGCCTCTTCTTTTTTCAGAGTTATAAATTTTTTTTTCTTAAGAATATCCTGATTTTTATTTTCTTTCCAGGAAGATTCTGAAAATTTACCCCAACGTTCCGTCTCTCTCGATGCTACTGTTGCTTCTCTTTTAGTGGCTACCGGTTAAGTTTGAGTACCAGTTTTAACACGAACACGCAACGCGACGATATTGGAGNTAGTTATAATTTTTTTTTCTTAAGAATATCCTGATTTTTATTTTCTTTCCAGGAAGATCCTGAAAATTTACCCCGACGTTCCGTCTCTCTCTCTTTTAGTGGCTACCGGTTAAGTTTGAGTACCAGTTTTAACACGAACACGCAACGCGACGATATTGGAGGGAGGTGGACGCTAATAAGCATCTCTCGCGCATTTGAGGGGGGGCCGAAATGGANGAGTTATAATTTTTTTTTTCTTAAGAATATCCTGATTTTTATTTTCGTTCCAGGAAGATCCTGAAAATTTACCCCGACGTTCCGTCTCTCTCTCTTTTAGTGGCTACCGGTTAAGTTTGAGTACCAGTTTTAACACGAACACGCAACGCGACGATATTGGAGGGAGGTGGACGCTAATAAGCATCTCTCGCGCATTTGAGGGGGGGCCGAAATGGAAGGGGCGACATTAAGCCACTTGTCATGTATAGGGTGGTCAAATGCACTTGCGGCGCGGCCAGCACTAGCGGTAATCAGAGACATTGTACTTTAATTTTACCTTTTAAAAAAAAAATTACAACTCAAATATATGAAAGTATAAACGGATAAAAAATTAGGAGCATAAAATAATAAAATTAAATGAACCTAAAAAAATATGAAAGCAAACTGACTACTATAAAAATTTGAATAGATAAAATAATAAGAAATCTATTAAGAAAAGAATGAACAATATATCCAAACAACGAAAAAGATCAATGAAGACAGCCTGACAGGTCTGAAGGGCCTACAAATAGCATCCAAAGTCGGCAAAAAATAGCGACCAGCACTTACCAGGAAGTAGAGTTTGATGGCATATTAGTGGGACAAAATCCAATAGGAAAAGACGAACAGCTAATTGGATGCAGCAAGAATGTGAATCAATTTGTAAAAATCATCAGCACATCCGATCGAAGCTATAAAAGCACGCCAAGATAGGCCAAATCACACCAACTTCTAAATAACAAGCCAAAACAGAACCGTGATGAAAACTAAAATTAGGAAACAAAAAAGGAAAGTACCATTAATATCACAAAAAAAAAATAAGATCTCAAGCCAACATTAGCATAAGGATAAGAACCAAGACACTAATTTCACATTAAAAATTCAATCAAGAATTATGAATTTTTAAAATCAAAATATTCTGAATATTGAAAAAACTGATATAATTTTAATTAATGCACTAAAAAATATNGCCGAAATGGAAGGGGCGACAATAAGCCGCGTGTCATGTATAGGGTGGTCAAATGCACTTGCGGCGCGGCCAGCACTTGCGGTAATCAGACATTGTACTTTAATTTTTCCTTTTTAAAAAAAATTACAACTCAAATATATGAAAATATAAACGGATAAAAAATAGGAGCATAAAATAATAAAATTAAATGAACCTAAAAAAATATATAAACTATCAACTATAAAAATTAGAATAGATAAAACAATAAGAAATCTCTTGAGAAAAGAATCAACAATATATCCAAACAACAAAAAAAGATCAATGAAGACAGCCTAACAGATCTGAAGGGCCTACAAATAGCATCCAAAGTCGGCAAAAAATAGCGACCAGCACTTACCAGGAAGTAGAGTTTGATGGCATATTAGTGGGACAAAATCCAATAGGAAAAGACGAACAGCTAATTGGATGCAGCAAGAATGTGAATCAATTTGTAAAAATCATCAGCACATCCGATCGAAGCTATAGAAGCACTCCAGGATAGGCCAAATCACACCAACTTCTAAATAACAAGCCAAAACAGAACCGCAATGAAAACTAAAATTAGGAAACAAAAAAGGAAAGTACCATTAATATCACAAAAAAAAAACAAGATCTCAATCCAACATTAGCATAAGGATAAGAACCAAGACACTAATTTCACATTGAAAATTCAATCAAGAATTACGAATTTTTAAAATCAAAATATTCTGAATATTGAAAAAACTGATATAATTTTAATTAATGCACTAAAAAATATGCTCAAAAACTTACATGAAAGAAAAATATTAAGATTTCTTCTAAATATAATGAATATTTAAAATAAAAAAATCACAAGTATTTAAAATACGATTGAATTTTAATAAATGGGTGAAAAACATCATAGTTCATGAACAACACTCAAAATCAGCCAAGAACGATCACCAATAGATAATAAGAAGAGACCGACAACAAATTTGAGGGACAACATCCAACATCAAGAACGCAATCTAATAAACAGAAATAAATAACGCGTCCAACCGAAGCCGTAGAAAGTCTCCATGAAAGGTTGGATCACACGAACCATAAAAGAAATAACCAAAGCAGNCAAAAAATCACAAGTATTTAAAATACGATTGAATTTTAATAAATGGGTGGAAAACATCATAGTTCATGAACAACACTCAAAATCAACCAAGACCGATCACCAATAGATAATAAGAAGAAGAGACCGACAACAAATTAGAGGGACAACATCCAACATCAAGAACGCAATCTAATAAACAGAAATAAATAACGCATCCAACCGAAGCCGTAGAAAGTCTCCATGAAAGGTTGGATCACACGAACCATAAAAGAAATAACCAAAGCAGAACCACAGAGAAGACAAGTAAAAGGAAACACAAAGGAAAGTACAAATAATATCAGAAATAAACAAGATCGCAATCCAACCTCCAAGGAGTATAAGCATCAAGACAATAAAAAGACATTAAATTTTCAATCAGAAATTATGAATATTTAAAATTANAAGAAGACAAGTAGAAGGAAACACAAAGGAAACTACAAATAATATCAGAAATAAACAAGATCGCAATCCAACCTTCAAGGAGTATAAGCATCAAGACAATAAAAAGACATTAAATTTTCAATCAGAAATTATGAATATTTAAAATTAAAATATTTTGAATATTCAGAAAGCAGATTGAATCTTAATAAAAATAAGAAACCATTAATGAAAGGTCCTGAAAAATAAGATAAAAACTTACCTGAAAGCAAAACAATAAAATTCCTTCAAAGTATAATGAATATCTAAATAAAAAAATACCATAAACACTCAAAATGAAATTTAATTTTAATAAATTATTAGAAAACATCACGGTTCAACCTAAACATAACTAAAAGCAAAATTGTTCTTAACAAAAGATGAAAGACAAAATTTAAGAAAAATGGATTATCAAATAAATGACAAAATATAATCCAAAAAAAACACAACAATAAAAAAAAGAAATACAGACATAGTCATCAACAAAAGCCCAAGAAGCAGCAAGGAGGATACCATCTCCAAAACAATAAGAAAAGCAATAAAAACAACAACANTTATAATCCAAAAAAAACACAACAATAAAAAAAAGAAATACAGACATAGTCATAAACAAAAGCCCAAGAAGCAGCAAGGAGGATACCATCTCCAAAACAATAAGAAAAGCAATAAAAACAACAACACAACCTGTAGAAACAGTAGACGAGAGAAAACCAAAGACAATAGAACTATTTGAAATACCATGAAAGCCAAACAGATAGCAAATAAAAGGAGACAGCCAAGATCCCGAGTTAAAAATAAAATAATGAAAACTTTTATGCAAAAATAGATTACAGAAACTTACCTGTAACAAAAATATTAAAATTCCATCCATGAAAAGTGAATATCTAAAATCAAACAAATTATAAATATTCAAAAATATGGTTGAATTTGAATATAAGGCTGAAAAATAACGAAACTCAACCCAAACACAATATAGCAACAAATAAGAAAAAATTGTTCATAATAGAGAAACAAACATGTTAATAATTCAAAATAAGCAAAAACAAATTAATGTAAACAACATAGAGAACCAAAATAATCAAAGCAAATAACAAAATTCAAATTATATAAAGATCTCTAATATGTGAAGGAATATCTTTTTTAAACTTCCAACTTCTCCTTGTTAACTTCATAATCATATGAATATTAAAAATCATACTACTGATAGAAGAAAAAAAAATTAAAGATTTTCTTATTCCACTCCCTTCATATAAAATAGGCAGCGTCATGAGCAACCAACAAGTAAAATCTCTTAATAATATTAGATGAAAAATAATCCAATTTAGAGAGAATATATAGCATATTAGCACTTCAAAAGATGGAAATTCCGATATGGAATACTTCTTTTTAATAAAGAATGGCAAAATAACATTCAGAGAAAATATGGTTATGAGTTTTATTATGATTCAAACATAAGACATAAGAATTATTAATCATATTATCTAAGGCAATCATCACTAGTTTTGAAACCATTACGTGAAATTCTTTAAGTAATAGTAGTATAGCTAATAGAATAAACTTTAAAACATACATATTTATTCCAACCAATACTATAATAGCTATTAAAATTAAATGAATTTATGAGTACACTTATCATGACNCAGTTATGCAATTATTTAATTTCAAAGATACGGCCAAAAGCTTCACCCAATTTACAATTAGTGGCTAGTGTGTAAAATTAAATATTATATAAAGATGATAAAAAGGATTTACACACTAGGGGGCGTGAGATAGAAAGAAAGGTTTTAGCGTGAGAGAGAAATCTTGGAGAAGAGAGGGTTTTCTTCTAGGGGGTTGTAAGAGGAGAGGGAAGGTGAGAGATTTCTTCTTCATTACACTTCTAAGAGAAAATTGAGTGTGATTGTAAAGAGAGAAAGTGTTTAAAGGGAACTTATAGGGATTTGCTTGAGAAGGAGTGTAAGATAAGTTGTGTTTTTTTTTTCTTTGTTTTGTAAACTTATTTTAATATATGAAATTATTATTTTGTCGTATTCTTCTCATGAATTCTGAGTAGTCATCCTTATCTTTCTCCCTACAATGAGATATGATTTTGTGAAGAATTAGTTTAGTTTTGTAAGGTTTTAAATGTCAATAAATTGTGATGATTCAAACTCCGATCTTCATTTACTTTTTAATAGGGAAATAACTTTGATAAGCGCAGAATTGAAGATTTTAAGGTGATAGATTAAAATCTCAAATTTGGTTCAGTTGCTTGAAAACTAAAGTAAGATTGTTAGCTCTCAGGCAAGGGAGAAGTGAGAGCTCTGGAGTGGTATCCAACATCCTCTCAACCTAACCACAGATTTAAAGACCAAACTATGGATTAGTCAATATTCTTTATGCACTCTCAGTGGGTAAAGAATAGGAATGCTCCTATTTGGCCCAATAAAACTTTATATATGTATTTTAAATGATTTTATTTTCTTCATATTTTGTAAACTAATTGTGAAGGGGCAGGATGTTTTCTTAAATTTGAACTTTTCATTTAAAAACTTTGTTTAATCTTTATAAATTTACTTTTGAAGTTTAGTTAACTTAGTTCTTTTAGCTACATTTCATTTAGCGCACATTAAATTTCCTTTAGATTTGTTTTTCTTACTTAAGTTTTATAGTTTGAATATTGTGTTTGACATTATAACCATAAGAATTTCCAACTTCATGTGGGATTGATACTTAGGACTCCTATAGAGCCATTTACTAGTTGAGAGATAAGAATACTTGTGTTATTATTACGGGTGTGGTAGCTTAGAGATTTTAAAAGATAAAATTACTTATACCAAATTTATTTTTATTGGGATTGACTGCATATTTACTATTAGTGCTAACAGCCTGCGCATCAAGTTCTTGGCTCCATTGTCGAGGAGTAATGATAAATTACTTTATAATTGAGAATATTTTATTTAAACTGAAAAATTATTTGTAGTTTAATTAAATATTTTTAAATTTTAGTATGTTTGCTTATTTTTATATTGCTTATTGTGTTTGTGTAAGCATAGTTTAAGATCGGTAGGCTTAATACCTTATGATTCACAATTAGAAAGAAAAATTATTAAAATTCAAAAAAAATAGAAAGAGAGAGATAATTTGAACAAAATGGCTTGCAACTTAAATAATTATGAAAATGAAAATAAACATCATTAGAGACCTTTAAGAGATTATGTTAATCCTACAGCAGATAAAATTCATTTGAGCATACAAAACCCTATTGTAGTTGTCAATTCATTTGAGCTTAAACCTGCTATTATCCAAATAGTACAAAATAATCAGTTTGGGGGAACACCGAATGAGAATCCTAACTTACACCTTGCTAGTTTTCTAGAATTGTGTGCTACATTTAAAATATGATGGAGTGTCGAATGATGTCGTCAGACTTAAACTTTTTTCTTCTTTCATTAAGGGTTAAAGCTAAGATTTGGTTAAACTCGTTAGCACATGGATCTATTAGAGCTTGGGAAGACTTATCACAAAATAATTTATCTAAATATTTCCCACCATCGGAAACTGATAAACTTAGAAATGATATTACATCTTTTTATCAGTTTGAAGGTGAATCAATTTATGAAGCTTGGGAAAGATTTAAAGATCTCCTTAGGAAGTGTCCACACCATGTGTTGCCAGATTGGTCAATATTTCAAACATTTTATAATGGAATGGTTGGATCTCTTAGATCAATAATTTATGCTGATGTTGGTGGATCATTACTGTCAAAACCATTTGATGAAGTGTATTCTTTAATTGAAGAAATGACTACTAATAATTTTCAATACCTCTCTGAGAGGGTAAATCTAAAAAGAGTAGATAGTATTCATGATTATGATCCAATATCTATGTTGGCTTCTCAAATTGTTGTAATATCAAAGAAGACAGATAAATATGGAATGAATTATTCTCAGACATCTCTTGTGCTTAAGGAAAATTCATTGGGACAAATGATAGAATGTCAATCTTTGTATGAGAGTTTAAGTGCAATAAATAACCATTCTAATATTCCTTACTCCAATTATTATAATCTTGGTTGGAAAAATAACCTGAATTTTAGTTGGAGTAACAAAAACTCTAATGTTGTAAATCTAGAATGGGGGAATGATACACCTAAAATATATAATGTTTTTATACAAATTTTTATACCTATTTATGAGATTTTGTGTGTTAATGAAAGTAATTGTGTGTTTTTATTTCAGGTACAATAAAATGGATGAAAAATGCTAAAAGGAGTGAAAAAGGGTCAAATTTGGAGCAAAAATAAAGAAATGTGCAAAAATGAACTGGAGCGCCTAAGCGCCCAGGTCTGACGCCTAAGCGCAAGTGGCTCGTGCCTAAGCACCAAGTACCCCACACTTAAGATCTAGAGTAGATTTTAGATGAAGTATTGAAGAGGTGTTTGAAGCAACCCTAGGTAAAAACATGGGAAAAATCCCATGGACACAAAAATTCATTCAATTCGCTTTTAAGGAGGCAACTTCTAGAAGATTCGTTGAATGGAGACACATTTTGAAGGGACGCCAAGGCATCTTTTGGATTTTTATTAAAGAAGACTTAGATCATCAAGCTAGAGGCTAGCCACCCAATAGATTTTATAGTCATTATCCATCCAAGTCGTCACCGTCGTCGCCCATCGCCGTTGCCGCCCATCGCCACCACTGTCGTCCACTTTCTTTTATTAGTTTGTATTTTGAGTGAAGGAAGATAATTCTAAGGAACTTCAAGATATTTGGTGGAGAGGATTTGAGATAAGTGTTTATCTTTATGACTATACTTGGTTTTAATTTAGATTTCTTGTTTGTGTGCATGATTTCTAGCCTTAAGCTCATGTGTGGCTGTGTTTTCTCCATTGTTTCTTGAATAGTTTTCTTTATTTTTTTCCTTAAAATGATAAGTGATTAAGTGTTGAAAGAAAGTTGTGTGAAGTATTAGTCTTCAATGTTGGAAGAAGTTGAGATGATTTAAAACCTTGCACTTTATTTACTTCTTGATTTGGCCAATTAAGATGTTAATACGAGTTGTGAGAACATGTAAGATCTGAGATGGTATTATCTCAATTAATAAATGGTTTAGAATCACATATTGATTTCATGCATGAGAATGTAGTTCATGGGGTTGAGTGCAAATAAATAGCGAAATAAATTTTCAAGGGTGTAGAATTAGAGGACTTTAGAGTGATATACTAAGCCCCCAATTTGACTTATAATTTTAGGTTCTTATACAAGATGTTAGCCTAGAGATGGAGGGAGAAGAGGGAACTCTAGACTGAGAACTAGAATCTTCCCTACCTAACCGATCTTTAAGACTATTCAAACTATAGATTAGTTAATGTTCTTTATAGCATCTCTAGTAAGGGTAAGGAATACTATTGCTCTTATTGGCACAACACATTTAGAATACTTTCACAATAGAATTTCTCTACCTATTACTGATTCATGATAAGGAAAAAGATATTTTACTTATACTGCTTCCATCTTGCAAATATTTAGTTAAGTTAATTAGTTGCTTACTTTATTTTCATAAATCAAAAATTACAAAAAAAATCAAATTTACATTCCTATTTTAGCATCTTAAGTTTAAGTAAGAATATTTTGCTAAGTAGATTTTTGTCATCTACAATTTCTAAACTTTTTAATTTTCTAAAGTGTATATTGTTAATCTCTCTCTGTGGGTTCGATATTCGGGGCTTAATCAAAAAGTCGTTTATTATTTGATAACAATACATATACTTGCATAGTATCCCATATTTAAATATTATGAGTGTATTCTTATTTATTTCATAGAGGAAAACTTACCTAGTTTTTGCTTTGGATCAATTTTTTGACTTTTTCGCAAATTAAGAATAACTATTAAGGAAATTAAGCATATAATTGCATACATCGCATTTTGCATCTATACAAAAGAGTCAGCACCAAGTTTTTTTGCACCGTTGCTGGGGAGGTTAAGAAAAAGAGTTAAATTACAGAAATTTATGAAAATTTTAAAAAATCAGTTTTTAGAAAGCAAAATTTCTATTTTTATAAAGTCATATTTAAACTTTAAGATTTATTGTAGGAATATTGTGGTTTTATTTCTATATAAAGTTCTTGTTTGTGTGTTTTTATTTTATTTTATTTTATTTTATTTTATATGTGTTTTATAGTAATTTAATCATAGTTCAGGTTCCTCAGGACTTGTGCCTTATGATTCTGAATTAGAAAGGACTTTTAGAAAATTTTAAAAATTAAAAATTACTAAAAAATTTCAAGCAATGACAAATTAAATTAATCAAAATATTGAAGAGTTTAGACCTTTAAGAAATTATGCAAACCCTACGGTGGATGAATTTCACTGTAGTATTCAAAAACCTATTCTAATGGCTAATTCATTTAAACTTAAACCTGTTATTATCGAAATAGTATCAAATAATTAGTTTGGGAGAGCACCAACTGAAGATCCAAATTTATATTTTACCATTTTTTTAGAATTTTGTGCTACATTTAAATATGATGGTGTATCTGATGACGCTATAAGACATCTATTATTTCCTTTCTCACTGAAGGATAATGCTAATATATGGTAACTTTTGTTATCATCTAGATTTATCAGAACTTGCAGTGATTTAGTGCAAAAATTTCTTGCTCAATATTTTCCACCATAAAAAACTGCGAAGCTTAGAAATGATATTACATCTTTTTGTTAGTTTGAAGGGCAATCTATTTATGAAGCATGAGAAAATTTTATAGAATTCTTAAGAAAGTATCCACAAAATGTTATACCATATTGGTTAATAATTCAAACATTTTATAATGGATTAGCTATATCTCTTAAATCTATTATCGATGCCGCTGCTAGTGGTTCATTGATGTCAAAACCATTTCATGACACGTATGATTTAATTGAAGAAATGGCTACAAATAATTTGCAATGGCCTTCTAAAAGGGTAAATCTTAAGAAAGTAGCCAATATTAATGAATCTAATGCTTTTTCCATGCTAGCAAATCAAGTTGCAACAATTTCAAGGAAGTTAGATCAATTTGGAATGAATTTTTTTTAACCAATTTCCATGATTGAAGAAAATTCATTAGGCCAAATGATAGATTCTCAAGCATTATTAGAGACTTTGAATGCCATAAACAATAAGTAGAATAACCCATATTCAAACTAATATAACCCAGGTTAGACGAACCATCCTAACTTTAACTTGAATTATACTTCAGGTGGTAGTAATTAGCATGGGGGAACAATCAAGTAAACCCATTAGAAAACTGGAACAACCAAGGGAATAATAGTTATAGACCTATGTATCATCCATGTTTTAACAGTAATCCACAATTTAAGGTGAAGAAGTTATCTATAAAAAAAGTAGTGTTACAAATGAGAAATAAATTATAAAGTCAAGGAGCTATAGAAATATTGAGAATCAATTGGGACAAATAGAACATTCATGAAGTAACAGATCCCTAGGAACACTTCCAAGTAATACAAAAGTAAATCCAAAAAATCAGGATTAAGAGCAAGTAAAAGCTGTTCAACTCAGAAGTGGAAGAGAATTGGAAGGAAGAATTAAAAAAGTGACTGAAGTAGAGAGAGAAGAGATTGAAGAACCAAAAGACCACTTGAAGTTGATTTAGAAAAACCACCACCTCCATTTCCTCGATGGCTTCAACAACAAAAGTTGGATAAGCAATTTTCAAATTTCTAGATATTTTTAAAAAGCTTACAATTAATATTTCATTTGCTGAAGCTCTCAAACAAATGCTAAGTTATCTAAAGTTTATGAAGGAGAATCTTAATAGGGAACGAAAATTTGAAGATAATGAAACATTTACACTTAGTGAGGGCTGCAGTGCTATAATTCAGAAAACGCTTTCTAAAAAGCTTAAAGATCCTGATAGCTTTACAATTCTATGTGCAATAGGAGGCATATTTTATGGGAAAGCTTTATGTGATTTAGGAGAAAGCATCAACCTTATGTCATTATCAATATTTAAAATATTAGGATGAGGAGAAATAACCCCTACAACTGTAACTTTACAGCTAGCAGATCCTTAAAAAACATATCCTAAGGGAGTTATAGAAGATGTCTTAGTGAAAGTGGATCAATTTATCTTTCTTGTTGATTTCATTGTGCTAGATATGGAGGAAGATGGAGTACCTATCATTTTAAGGAGACCTTTCCTAGCCACTGGAAAAGCAATGATAGAGGTGCAGAAATGAGAATTAACTATGTGCATCAATGATCAAATAGTTACATTTAATATTTCCAAATCAATGAAATACCTACAAAAGGTCAAGATGATGAATGCTATAGAATGGATGTTATAAGATATTTAAGTGAGTGCCATTTCAAAGCAACTTATGAAGAGAAATATGAATTGAAGGAGTTGGAACACACACAAGAAGAGGAATTAGATCAATATGAAGATTTATATAAAGAAGATTCAAATTATGTTCGAGAAAGTTTTGAAGTTTTGGACACGATAGAAAAAAGATACATCTTTTTGTCCATTGATTTAAAAACCTCTTGAGCTTGAGTTGAAGTTGCTTCCTAAACATTTGAAGTATGCCTTCTTAGGTGATTCCTCAACTTTAATTGTTATAATTTCATCAAAATTAACTACATAAAAAGAAGAGAGTTTAATGAAAACATTAAAGAGTTATAAGAAAGTCTTTGGATGGACAATTGCTGATATAAAAGGAATCAACGCTTCAATTTGTATACATAGAATTCATATGGAAGAGAATTGCAAACCCAGAGTTGATCCTTAAAAGAGATTGAATCCTATTATGAAAGAAGTTGTTAAGAAAGAAATTCTAAAGTGGTTAGATGCAGAAATTATCTACCCTATTTCAGATAGTGCATGAGTTAGTCCAATTCATTGCGTTTCTAAGAAAGGAGTGATTGTGACTTTGAATTAACATAATGAGTTGATACCAATAAGACAAGTCACAGGATGGCGAATATGCATTGATTATAAAAAATTAAATCTTTCCACTAGGAAAAATCATTTTCTACTACTCTTTCTAGATCAAATGCTGGATAGACTAGCTAGGCATAAATAATTTTGTTTTCTTGATAGATTTACTGGTTATCACCAAATACAAATATCTCCTAAGGATTAAGAGAAAACAACTTTTACTAGTCCTTACGGTACATTTTCTCTTAGAAGAATGTCTTTTGGTTTATGTAATGCACCTGCTACATTTCAAAGATGCATGATGGCTATTTTTAGTAATTTAATTGAAAAAGAGATTAAAGTTTTTATAGATGATTTTTCAGTGTTTGGAGCTTCATTTAAATCATGTTCAAAACATCTATCAAAAGTTCTTAAGCATTGTGAAGAAACAAATTTAGTCCTTAATTGGGAAAAATGCCAATTTATGGTAGCAGGAGGAATAGTTATGATTTTTAATTTTAATAAAGAGTGCATATAATATTTTAAATTATNTAATTTTAATAAAGAGTGCATATAATATTTTAAATTATTAAAAGAAAAATTAATTACTGCACCAATTATTGTTTCCCCAGATTGGAAAAACCTTTTGAATTGATGTGCAATGCTAGTGATTATGCTATTGGAGTTGTTTTAGGACAAAATCATGATAAGATTTTAAAAGTTATCTACTATGCTAGTAAAATTCTTAATAAAGCTCAAATTAATTATACCACATCTGAGAAAAAGTTATTAGCAGTAGTATATGCTTTTGATAAATTTAGATCATACTTAATTAAAACTAAATGTATTGTGTATACATATCATTCTGATATTAAGTATTTAATGAAAAAGAATGATTCAAAACCAAGATTAATAATATAGGTTCTTCTTTTGCAAGAATTTGACTTTGAAATGGTAAATAGGAAGGGAGCTTAGAATCAAAATGCTGATCATTTGTCGAAACTTGAATTAGAAAAACCACTCAGTTTTGAAAAGGATATTAATGAACATTTTTCAGATGAAAAATTTTTCAATGTTAATGAGTGGCTTGTTCAATGGTATGCGGACATTGTGAATTTCTTTGTTAATGATATTATACCCTATGTAATGACATACCAACAAAAGAGGAAATTCTTACCTGAAGCTAAGACTTATTTTTAGCATGATTTGTTTTTATATAAACAAGGAAATGACCTAATTATTTGAAGATGTGTGCCTTTAGAAGAAACTTATGAAATTATCTAAAAATGTCATAATTCTGATTTTGGGGGACATTTTGGATTGATAAAATTGCTTACAAAATTTTAAATCTGTATTTTATTGGCCAACAATTTTAGAGATGTTAATGCTTATTTCAAAACTTATGATCAATGTAAACGAGTAGGAAATATTTCTAGGAGGA
>JXCR01131639.1:10724-27075 GCA_002079205.1 Phalaenopsis hybrid cultivar
ACTTCAATTCTCCAACCTTAATTCCATTCATTGCCTAATCACATACATCTCAAGAGGCATGGAACACTTGCAGATACCTATGCTAAACCATCTCGATTCCATCTTACATGACTTAAAAAGAAGATCTTTGCTCTCTTACGAATGGAATAAAAGTCATCATTTATGCAACATATCAAATTTATTTCTAAAGAATTAGTCATGTTTTGCTACCCTATTGATGAAGATGATCCCACATTAAAAATTCTAGCATGACTTGATGATTTGTACAAAATAAATTGTTCTTCTATGCATGTGTATGAGACACCAATAACATTTGAAGAGCTACATGAATAGGCTTATATATTTTGAAATTCATCTCAAAGTTGAAGGAAAAATACAATCTCTTCATCTATGACGGCCACTGCGAACCCTACTAAAAAAGAAAGTAACAACTCCATAAAAACATCTACCTCCCCCGACTATACCTCCCACAACTACAAAAAGCACACTACCTTCGACCTTAAACCAAACCAAAATTTCATCATACCAACTAATCTAGAGCTCATCAACTTTGTTTTAAACCATGTTCTTTGTGTTCCCTCTGTGAAAAAGAATCTCATATATGTTTCCCAATTTTGCTCCACTAATAATCTCTATGGAATGCTCACTATATTTTTTTACGTAAAATACATTTATAATATTTTTTTAATAAAATGTATCTGTTTGTTACCAAGGGCCGAACTATTTTATATTTAGGGTGATCAATTGCTCACCTTGAAATTTGGGATTTTTCTATATAATTAGTAAAATTTAAAAAATTTTATGTAGTTTAGGCAATATAGTAATTTTACCCTCCTTTAATATTTATTTTTTTGTGACTTCAAAAATTTTAAGCATTTGTTGATTTTAAAAATATACTAATTTGATCCTTGAAGGCTGTAGAGCAAAGACTTTAAATGCAAAAAAAAAAAAAAAAAAANATGATGATGATGATAATAATATTAACATTGATAAAAAAAATTACATATACACCATCTTATTTATGCATGAAAATAAGATGAATTATATCTTATAAAAATTAAAATATATTATTTTTAATATCATATGAAAAATTTAGGCGATAAATACATAAAACTTTGGTGACATGTACCCCTAATAATGGGAAAAAATTTGAGTGAGATAGACGTACGCAACGTTGCGTGCGATATTGGGGTATACCGAGTGTACAAGGAGGTTACATCCGCGGTATAAGCTCTTGTAACCTCCCTGTAACCTTCTGTAACTTACGTGCAACCTCTTAATATATGATAACAGAAGCGCGAAACTTATTTTAAGGTACAGATAAGTTACAGAAAATTACAGGAATGTTACGAGAGGTTATACCGCGGATGTGACCCCCTTGTTCTCTCGATATAACCTCAATATCGCACGCAGCGCTGCATACGTTTTTCACACGCAATTTTTTTCCCTAATAATGATAATAATAATAATATTATTTAAAAGGGTATTCTTGTGATTCTTTAGAATCTTCAAGAAAATTAATAATATGCCCAGAAGGCCGCAACCACGCCCGTTCGGCAATTTAGCGCAGTGCAAGGAAAGGGCTGTTCGGTAATTTATAAAACCCGTCGATTTGTATTTTGCATATTTTAAGCTTTACAGATTTTACCGCTTCTTTGTCTTCCCCCGTACGCCTGTGATTCTTCCACTGGAAGCTCCCAGCTCTCGCGACAGGCTCTCCCGAATATAACACCACGGATTCTCTCCGTGCATCGCCATTGGAGAAGAAGAATAAGGAGAAGGAAGAAGAAGCAGCCATGTTCTACTCACTCTCTCTTCTATCAAGAAAAGGACCTCTGGGCACCATTTGGATTGCCGCATACTGCTTCAAGAAGCTCAAAAGAGGACAGATTGCTTCTACCGACATTTCCTCCACAGTAGGTATTGGCCGCATCTCTTTCATTCTCCCTTTTCTTTTCTTTGGTTGCTGCGTAGCACTTTAGAGGGGATAAAAATGGTTAGTTTCTTCCTTTGGGTTTCAAGTATGGTTTAAAATGGAGGTGGGATGCCGATAGATGAAGACAGTGACCTGAGATGACTATGACATTTTTATCTATCTTCTTTTATTTGTTGAAATAAAGAAGTTATCTCTACCAAGCTTTTCATGGAGAGGCTGTTAAGAGCAGTTGCAATGTGGTGAATTTGGGAGTTTTTATTCATTATTAATTGTCAACTCATTCTTGCCCAAAAAGACATGTAGAGTTTTAGTTTCTCATGCTTGTTAGATCCATTAATGCACTTTTTGCCTGTGGAAAAGAATGATATATCGAAGGACTTTGTTGTCGTATTCACAAAAACTGAATCTGTGGGCACACGTGGGATGTAGAGCTATATTTCGAGGTTATTCAAGCCAGGCAATGTTTGAGGTGGGTAGGTTTTATTCGACCAACTTACTGCCTTGTTGATAAAAAAATTTAGGGAAATTTACTTACATGACACACAATTCTTATGTATTTACATATCTAACACCTAAATTTTGATATTTACACTTATAAAACCCTGGTGTCATAAACCTTTGCATGAAAAGGTATATTTCACTTTTAAAAAGATGTTATGGTGATATTTTTGTTGTGATGTTAAAGTTGTGTGTGGTATGCATGTAAATATGAATGTTTAAGTGCTAGATGTATAAATGCACAAGAATTGTGTGCTAGGTATGTCGATGAAGGCTTGCCTTTCTCCATCATTATTAAGTCTTGCATTGCTCCAGGGCTCATCTTGGTGCTTTGGTCAACCATGGCTTGCCTTGGTGGATTGTTTGATCAGGGCTTTTGCTATGTGAACTTAATATATGCAATTGCAACACTTGTGATAGATAGTAATCTTTCCCAATCCCTTCAGATGAGTTAATATATAGTTATTTTTTTATTCAAAAAGGTTCTGACTAGAGTTTTGTATAGCTGAAATATATCTATAAATAATAAAGTTCGTTGCAAGATCGCATCTTTGTGGCTATCTATATGGTATTGATTTATATTTAGAGTCAAATTTGAATTGAATAAACTTAATTTTAAGTTAGTTATTTGTTTTGATGAAACAAATAGATTTTGAGTTTATTTAAGCGTGCAGTTATGTACTATCTTTAAAGCTCCTTATTAAATTAATTAGTTTTGACAGAGTGTTAGCAAGATGAGTTTGTAATCCTTCAAAACATAAATTTGAAAGCATTTAACTGTGGTTACTTTTATTCACCTTGCTGCTTTTCTAAAAAACTCATCTTGGTCCTTTGTTTAATCATTCCCACAGATAAAATCATGCCCGAAATTCAAATTTCTCATAGAGTATTGGCTCAACTTCTTCTTGGTATTGTCAAGATTTTCTCAAAGAAAGTGGATTTTCTCTATGATGAGTGCAACGAGACATTAAATGAAATAAGAAAGTCTCTTCTTGTCGCTGAAGGGAATAATGCACAGAATAAAGTTAGTGCTAGACCAAGAAAGGGTAACAGGTGCAATAAAGAGGTAAAGTCTGCCATAGATCATATAGCTATGACAATGAAGGAGCATAGCTGTGAAAAACAGATTGAAACGATGCTTGCCTCATACCATGAGGTTTCTGTTCCTCTTCCTGAGCAATTTGAACTTGGTTCATTTGATTTTGGGGTCTTGGAAGAGGGGTGAGATTGAAAAATCTTGTAGGACTCAAATTTAATTAATTTTTGTTAATCATTTATTCAAATCATTTATATTTCATGCAGAGATATCGGCGGAAGTCGTCAGCATCCTACTCCTCTAGGTACTTATTTGGGAACAGCCTCATAGTTTATTTGATATCATATATCCTGTATGTGTGATTCTTAATTGTTAATAGAATCATACTTTACCTATTCTTTTTTTTTAGTTTTAATGCTGATATCAATTAGTTACGTTAATAACATTTACTTTTTGGAAGATTTACATACATCCACTCAATTCTTGTGTATTTCATATCTAACCTAAACTTCAATTTTTACATATATGGCGTCTTATCTATATATAAAAATGTGTATTGTATTTTAATGTGATATGAAAGATTAGTGTAGATTAAATGTAATAAGCAAAATTAGGTGTTAGACATGGAAGGATATATAAGAATTGGGTGTTCTGTATGTAAATACTCCTTACTTTTTTAACCATGTTTGGGATTGTCAAATAAAACACCCTTGTTGTAAAATACCCATTCTTGTATCCATTTGCTGATATGAACAGCATCTTTGCGTTGGCTTTACAGGTGAATGGCAGGACAACAGGACCCGCCGGCCTTCATATTTGGATGAGGTATCTCACACTGTTTTTTATGTGTATTCTCATAGAAAATCTTTTTTGTATGCTAATATTACTCGCATATAGTATGTTCAGTCTAATGATGGGAGTTATGCAAAATGTAGTGTCTCACCAATGAGGTTGCCGATCTTTCAGATTATAAGTCTTCTCGTTTTACACCTCTTGCCGAGTATGTAGTTGAAAACCCTTTTTTATTTTTTAATTTTTCCTATAAACATCATAGGGAATCATAAATGCTTTCACTGAATTTACTAAGTTGCGCTGTCATAGCATCCTTCCATCTTGTACATTGGATGTTGATCTCGAGCTTAGTGATGTTCATCATGAATCAAGCAGCTTTTCTAACGTTCAGAGATCTCTGGAGCAATTTCACCATGAAGGAGACATCGAGAAGGAAGTATGTTTAACTGGACGCATGCCTTTAAATGATAAGATAGAAGAGGGCCATATTCAATTAAAGCGTCAACAGACAGTGCCTTCAGTTAGAGATGAGATCCTATCTGTAGAAGAGCAAAAACCTATAACAGAGATATCCAACTTAGAGGGAGAAATGATATCCAGCATGATGGATGTTGATTTTGTGCTCTGTGAAACTCATAATTCAAACAACTATGCTAGTGTTCCGATATCTTCTGTCGAATGTCCCAATGGAGGAGATTTTAAGAAGCAAGTATGTTTATCCGGGAGTTTGCCTTTACTTAATGTAACTGAAGAGATCCATATACCGTTAAATAATGAACAGACTGAGCTGTCAGTTGGAGATAAGAACCATCCTGTTGAAGGAAGAAGAAATCCAACAGAGACAATCAATTTACAGGGAGAACTGACACCTGAAAGTGGGAACGATAATATCGGTAAAAGGCATGCTGATGCTTTGCCTCCAGATAAACAAAAACCAAACATCTCAGGTACTGTTCAAATGGAATTATTTGCATGCATGAATGTGTTGAAATTTTTAAGTTTGACTTTTTTTTTTTTTGTCATAGGATGATATTCAATGCAGAGCGGATTGATCTTTTGTTTTTTTTTTTTTTCTGTTTTAGGGACAGCATCTCCTAAATTTATGCTTGCCACTCCGGCAAATAAAGAAAGTTCTCGGGTTTTGAGGAAAAGAAAGAAAGACTATGATAAAAGTATCATTCTTTCAAATAAGTGAGTATAGCTTTTTATTAGTATAAATAAAACTTATAACTGATCGGATGGTCATTTTAGATTCAAAGGTTTGCGCCAAATTAGAATTCTGTCTTTGTTTTCCATTTCTCATTAAATCCCTTACGTCTGTTTGACATCACTATTATTTTTTATTTATGTTTTCATTTTAACTTTTGTTTTTAAAAGGATGTTTGGTTAGTATATTTTTTATTATATGCTTTTATTTTTTGTTTTTAAAAACAACCAAAACAAAACCAAATAAACTTTAATTCAAATCAAAATATAAACATAACAAAACAAAAACAAAAATAGAAAACAAAAAAATAAAAGTGATTCCAAATGGAGCCTTAAATCTATTGCGTTTCATTTAAATTGCTGATAATTTTAAAAAAAATAATTAATGACCAAATGACCTCCATGTAAACTTTTCTCAAATTGTAGAAAATACACTGTAGAATAGTAAGTTGCACCTCTTGTTCATATCTTATTGTTGCATAGGTGACCAAATGCCCTTCTTTTTAACTCAAGTTCATTTTCTCTTCGCTCTCATATTTTTTTTTTTTTTTGGGAAAGTAGATTTGATCTTCGGTATTTAAAGCCAAACTCCATTCCTCTTTTAATGCCATACTTTAATAAGTGGGATCAAAGTTGATAGTTCAACTTAGTTTTGAATAAATTATGTAATTTGAGTCTCTCATAAATTATTGTTTCCTTCTAGTTGGCCTAGGTTCAATAATTGGTCCCTCACGGTGCCATTAAGTATGAACACTCTAAATGAACATGTTTACAAAAAGGAAAATATAAAAATAAAAATATGTTAAGGTGCTGATAGAAAAGTTAAAAAAATAAAATACAAACTTGATTAAAAAAACCCTAAAAAAGCCCTTATGTCTAAAAAAGTTGAGCATTGGGATGCTCTAGCCGTTTATAAAAGAGTTAAGGTGTTGAGCTTGTCATGGCAAGTTTGGACAAATAGAAACGTAGTTCAAATATTGCCAGGCTTGAAGGTCTTGGAACATTCTTCAGTTTCTTTATACGTAATTGTTTGTTGTAGACATTTTAAGTATCAATTCTATTTTCATTATGGTACCTTTGCACAAACATAATTTACTCTTAATTATGCTTATAATCGAAAGCCCAAACAATTGAATGAATAAATTATCTCATCATCTTTTTGTGTTTAATTTTGTGCACTGACATAACTATAGGTGTTAGTTAGATAATTGCAATAATTTGTGTTGTTGAATTCATTATTTTTTATTTTTCCAAATTACTAAATTCTCACTCATTTCAATCATTTACTTAACATCATAGGCTCTTGTGTATTGTCTTATATATTGCATTATTGTGGAATCTTAATGATGATCGTTGCTATGTATATACGCTCATAATATTTTTTTATTCACATTAGAAGGTTGATCAATCCTAACGTTGAAAAAATATGATATTTAAATTGTGCTGATTGTTATATTAATGCTTTCCATGTTGCATTCCATTGGTGTATATTTAGCTTCCACAAAACAAAAAAAAACTATGAATTGATCAATGTTAAAACTGGGTGGTTCATCAAAAGTTTGATCGAGTTCGCTATTTTAAATATTTAGTCTAGTCGGTTCTGTGTTGAAGTAATTTTGGAATTCAATCAAATTGGCTAGAACATCGGTTCATAGTTGAGTTGGTCGGATTAGCCTGTTTGGTTTGACTTTAAAACCATGGTTCTCGCCCATTGGATTAAGTTTTTGGGTTGAAAATTAATATTAATGTGTGAAACTCAAATTCAGTCCCCAATTGGCTCATACTTCCTAATGACATGGACTCGCTGTTGAGGGTAATGTTTATATTGCCATTCATTAATTGCTTTATTATATATTGTATGTCTAGTCATTGCATCATCATTTTTTATCACCACCTTACAACCAAAAACACCCAAAACACTCGTCCCTTGAGTCATCAATCCTTGCTTAGCAAATACAGTAATTAGTTAAGAATGATTTTAGCTGAGTGATCAATCCTTGCACGGTAAATACACTAATTAGTTAAGATTGATTTTAGTTATGTTCAAATTATTTTTTTTTCCAAATGAAGTTAATTTCATAGTCCTCGTATTATTTAGGATCTTTGTTTATTTGATATAATGAAGATCAAAACTGATCTGAAATTGAAATCAAAATATTAACATTTTTAAAATAAGAATGTGAATTATTATTTCAAAATTGAACTGAATGAACCAAATGGGCTCAGCTAAGTTCGGTTTTATTGTTTTGACCAAATAATGCACATCCCTATTTACTAATTTGCTATAAATGTCAAAATAGTGTGTTTGATGAATTTTATGCCATCATGAGCTTCAAAGTAACTTGAGTTCTTCCTTTTGTGACAAGCATGTTTTCGTATTTGAAGGTTTTATTGTTCCCATTTTTTTCTCTTGGTTTGGGCAGGTTTATGAAACAAATTATAAATGACGCCAGTGATCTAGTATGTAAAAGAAGAAAATTACCTCATATTGATCTTGATATTTGGAAGTTCCGGAGATTCTCAAATCCGTCTCAAAGTTTTAAAGACCCTTTGATTCCTTGTAATATTTTTTTTCTTTGCTTTGAAGAACCTTAGCCTAAAGTTATCATAATTTTCTCTACTAATACTGATCAGCTCGTTTATGTTACAGTTTCTTCTCCCGTGCAAGAAAAACCGTCGCAGAAGAAATTGCCTAAGCTATCAAAAAATTCTGTTGAACTTATTGATTCACCCAACGTGAAAGATGGAATGACTCTTGAATCTTCAAATGCCGAAATAGATACAGAAATTTCGATGCAGAAGCGAATTGAAAAGCCAGAAATTTCAATGCAAAAGCTGGTTGAAATGCGTATTCATTTACCAAAGGAGTCTGCAGTTGACCATATCGATCCAACGAACAGAGAAGATAGCACGCCTCACATTAATGCCGAAGCAGAAACAGAAGCTTTGATTCAAAAGCTAGACCTAACATGTCAGACCCCATCAAATTCTTTAGACTGCAGGTCCAACTCTTTGAAAAATGTTAACGAAGAGTTCACTTTACCAGATGCTGTCCATTATCAACTAGAAAAATTGGTAAAGTTTGAGAGCATATGTTTAGATTTTCTACCTGATTTTCATTTGTTTTCATAAACTTGCTTGTTTGTTCAGGAACTCTGCTTTCATGGGGATGATATTGGTGAACAAGGTATTCTTTTAAACAGTGTATACATAAAGTTTTGTTTGTTTCAGTTTATTTCAAGTATATATTCATACATTACTACATCTTCTTGCAGCTAATGGATGGTCCCCAAGTACAAGGTTGGTAAATGCATTAACATTTTTTTTTAAACTTAGGTGTTATTGAAAGTTTTACTTGATAAAACAAGTGTAACTTTCACAGGGTAGCAGCACAGTACTTATATAACAGGTTTCTGAGGCTTAGGGAGAAAGAAGTTGTGGCTTTGAGTCTGACAGAGATTCTTGAAGGAAAAACAAGAGCAACACGTGCCAGATTCATGTACGAGACGCTGGTATTTTTCCATACTCTTTTACCATGCAATGAAACCCATATTTAGCAATAAATTATCTGCCAATATATGATCTCAAATATGCTTATATAGTTTTCATGTGATGAATGTTAATTGAAACTTGATTTGGTTTTGTTTTTATTTCTTGTGAAGACTTTGAAGACATATGGATGTATAGATGTTAGACAGGATTTTCCTTATGGTGATGTCTCTATTTCAGCAACTCCGGTGCTAGAATCTTTTCAGAAAGTTTATATGTGAGGATATTACTTAAGAATTTTTGCAGGAGTCTCTTTTTTGTAAATGTTCCTTGTCCATAGGCTCCTTTTTGTTTTCAAAATATCTGTGTATATATTTAAAGATACTTTCTGGTTTTGTTGAGAAAGGAAAAAGGTGGAAAAAGGTTTTGTAGAGAGCCGTGCTATCTAAGTCTTGAAATTAGTTTATGTTGATGGAAAGCTTTCTTTAAAAAAAATTATTTTTGTTTTATCTATTCCAAAAGTTATAGTTTTGTTTCTTAATTTTGTTGAGCTTTTTATTCTTTTCTTCCCTAGTTGCCACGAACTACTGGCAATCAAAGATTCCATGGATACGCTTGCAAATATCTAGTAATTCCATGATGAAGTCCATGAAATCTTATCTTGTCATGAGGCTAGTTTCAATCAATTGTGTCAACACTGAGCTCCATACACAATGAGCCTTTTGAAGTTCCCTTTGAGGATACATTAATGTCAGTCTCTTTGACCTCGAGGGATCCTTGGCCAACATTGGAGCTCTGCCAAGAACCGCCCTAACAACTCTCAAAATTGGTCTTTTAAAATTTAATTGGACCCTTGTAAATGAACTACAAACAACTTGTCATTAAGTTTCATTCAAATGGGATTCCTCTCATTTTATAAGGACTATAGATAGCTGACTGGAAAGCTATGGCACCAATAGAGACTTTCATTCTTTTTAAAAGAAGATTTTTTGTCCAATTCATCCATAAAGGGCTAGATGTGCACCCAGTGCGCAACCAATAAACTTGGACGCCTTCTTACTTAACAAGTTCAGAGGACTCCTCTACAGCCTCATGTCTTACTGACAAGTTGACCTCATGACCATTTCATATGCTTGCTGCTTGGGGCTAGGCTTGTTAATGTGCCGCCATATTGATATTGTTTATACCAAAAATCAAAAAAAAAATTACAAGATTTGGGATTAATTCAATCGATTCACAACATATTAGATGAACATTTTGGATTCAAAGATTTTTTCAAATTAAACCTCAAGTTGAGTTATTATGACACTAAATAGGACGCAATGGAGAAAAAAGATTCATGTAGTCGACCCCACGTAGTGGGATTAAGGCTTTGTTGTTGTTGTTGCTGTTGTAAACCTCAAGTTGAGTTATTATCATATTTAGGTGCATGAAGCAGACATTCCGAAGGCTTTGTCCTCTTGATGAACGACTAATATTTTGATGCCATAAATTTGTAACTTCTAAAAATATGATGTTCAACTTTCCTACAACCACAAATATCCTTCATTCTATATTAAAGTCATTAAAACATTATTGTAATGTTCTAGTGAGACTAGAAAGCTAATGGAGTAACCTATTCCTAGGATAATAGTCACACTAATCAAAATTTTAATGCCCAAAAATTTATTTGCTCATATCATAAATAGGACTCTTATATGTGTGACATTTAATGCATTATGCTTGAAATCTTTTTTTTTTTAATAAACCTTTAAGTTTTTAATAAAACTATTAACAAATACTTAATTAATTTTGATTTTTTATCTATAGAATATATTTGTTAAGAGATTAAAATTTGTAAATTTAAACTTATACATTTGATAATATCTATATATTTATATTAGATACCACACAAGCAATAAAATTGGATGAGCCTATAAATCAATTTCAAACAATTATAATTCTACTTCTTATTGAAAAAAGTCATTTGCTTAAGATAATGAAGTTAAGCAATAAATTAAATGATTTATCATTGACTAAGCCTCAAATTTTTTAATATAATTTCTGGAAGTAGATATTGATCAAAGATTTAAACTGTAACTACCCATTAGCTTCTTTATTTTTGTCATTTAGATAAAAGTAGTATATGCTCTTAACACGAGTTATAATGAAGATTTAAAAAATCTTATTTTGTACACTTAAAAATAAAACTCATACACAACCAGACATAAATATAATATGTTAGGAGTTAGAAAGGAAAACAAATAATGAAATTCATCAATAAAACTTGCAACAGATCCACGAAATAATAAAATAACATCTAATTGGAATTTTTGAAAGAAAATTATGCAAAATTTAAACTACTTATAAACCTATAAACATACAAATAATAATAAATGAACTTAAAAATATCAAATAAAATTAATTATATTAATGAAAAGCCCATCCTATGATGATTTCCCACAAATCAAATTGTTAGAATGAGCTATAAAAAAATTACAAGTGAGTTTGATAAGTTAAACAAAAAATTAATTTTTATTTAAAGAGTTGACATTGAGGCATTCAATATGAATAATAAAATAAATGATTTATATGTATATAAGAAAACATTTAGTGTCATCTAGTTTTTTTTAGACTTTAATAGTATTTTAACACAACCAAAATGTGGCATAAATTTTAAAATGAGTTATAAAATAATAATTTTTATAACTATTTATTTGATAAATTGTAACACATGTTATCTCTAATTTAAAAACTTTACATGCAGCCGTGCTAGATTTAATGAAACAAATCTAAATCAAATTGATCAGTCATTTATTATGTAACATATTGACAATCTTATTTAGGAGGCCAATCTAAATTTGAATACCAATCCATTGAAATCAAATGAAATGTGATATGGTTCTTAGTTGTCACTTTGTTGCCTTGCTAGCATGACAATCCTATCTTTTATTTTGGAAAAGGTATTCCTAACTAGACACAATTTTATGCAAACATAGATGTCATAAATAAAATTTTAATATGTATTTTATAAACAATACACTAAAAAATATTTATATATCAAAACATGAGTTATATGAGCATTATCTTTTAGTAGATTCAACTAAGAAAATGTATCAATATTAAAAATTGCAACTATATGAATTGATTGAACAAACTTATCTTTACATGCTAATAAGTCAAGTAAATTTATCCTTGTAAATTACTATTCATTATCAACATTTAAAAAAACTATGATATGCATACAATTAATAGCTGAATAACAGGGGTGGAACCGACAATAGTTGAATTATTTGAGATCAAATTGATAACTTTGAGTGAAGGATCATCATAGAGGTGTTATAAAGAAGAGTTGTAAAGTAATATATAAATTTAATGATAGAAAGTCAAACATATGATGCCACAATACCTAACACAATGACTTGAATACAATAAACATAAAATAAGAGTAAATCAACATTGGTCACTTTAACATCCAACTAATCTAAATATTATAATACACTTCTCAACATTAAACTAACATTATAATTAGATTTATACCTTCTCTGAATTCATTGTATCAAAATACAAAATTAAATCTCATGGTTTTCATAAGATTTTGAATAGCTAATTTCTAGCCTAAATAGTCAAAAGTGTAGTTAATCAATTCATTTTAGCACAATGTTTAGCAATATGAAAAACTAAGTTTGGTTATTAAGGGAAAGAGGAGAGACAAAAAAGAAGATATGGAACAAAGGAACGTGAGTGGAAGAAATATTGCGTCCGGAGGCCGGATACGAGCTGCATTCGGACAACGGACGTGATACACCGGGTGCAGCAGAGAAAAAAAAACACCACCCAATGTATCGAGTCCTTTGTCCGGACGAAACTCATACTCTGCTTCGCAAGTAGAAAGAGTGACAATTGGTTGTTTCTTTGACATCCAAGTGAAAGCAGTGTCTCCTATGAAGAACACGAATCCTGTACGTCCGAACTCCTGATGCAATATTTTCTCACGTGAGAGAGAGCTCCTATTGAAGATAACTAAACAACAATTCAACTCAAGTTATAACATTTTAAATGTACTCTTCCATCTGTTTTGACATTGGGGAAAAAATTGGATAAGATTATATCGAATTATTTTTGTGAGGAAAATCATAAATATTATTTGTTTTGAAATTAAATAATACTAAATTAGAGGACTTAATTTGTGAATTTATTAAGAAATAATAAATACAATTGTAATTAAACGTATAATGAAATAATAAATATTTTGATAATTTTATATAATTAATAAATTTAATATTTAAGAAGTGAGAAATTTACATAGATGCCACACAACTTTTATGTATTTATACATCTAACGCCTAATGTTTAATATTTACATTTATAACACATTGTTTTCATAACCTCTGCATCAAAATATGTGTTTCACGTTTTGAACGTCAGTAATAATAAATTTTTGTTAGGTAATATTAAATATTTGAGTGATTATAAATATAAAAATGGAGGTGTTAAATATGTAAATATGTAATAATTGTGTGTTAAGCATGTAAATGTGCCTTGATGGGCCATTAAGAAATTTTTATTATATGCACTAATTTTTTTTGCAAGAAATATTTCAGATTCAAATTCAAGTTCATCAAGTTCATCCAGATCTTTAATTTCAACAAGTTTATAACCAAGCTAACTGTCTCAACAAGACGAACATGCTGATAAAAATATTAGTTTGGTTCGAGTCGAATAAAGCCAAAATAAAGTCATTAAAACACTATTAGAGATTTTGGATCGTCGATTGAATGGTCCAATAAACTTCAAATCTGAGATATTTATATTCAAACTGAGCGCCTCGACGAGAAGAATCCAACGAGCTTAAGACCGCTTACTTCCATGGTCATTAAGGCTTTCAAATTATGAAAATATCACCTAAGATTAAAAGGGATGAATATGGAATGGCTAATCAAGTGCTCAAGAAGTTATTCGCCAAAAGAAAAAAATATCCCTACCGCAAAGGCCATAAATAAACCTCCTCTTTTCACTTGAGAGGGGGGCGAAATGAAAGGAAATCCAACAGCCTTTTCTGGATTGAAGACTTAAAGATTACTTCCGACCTCCATAGAAGCCGACCACCATCGATCACCATCTGTCTACCGTTGTCGACCATCGTCAGTTGCTCCTGGTCGCCAACATCGATGACCCCTGGTTATTAATGTCGTATCCCAAATAGGAACATAGCTTATAACGTTGTATTGAAGACTTGAAGATAATTTCCGACCTCTATAGTCTACTATCACTGTAGATCGCTTCCCTTCAGTCACAACTGATCTTCTGCCACCGGCAACTTCTGCTTACAACTATTGTATCCCAAATACGACTATACCCTAGAACACCCATATTGAAAATCCAGTAATAACTTTCGACCATCATATCTATTAACCACTATTGACCACCACTAGTCGTCACATTCTGATGCTGGTGACTGCTAGCCATCGACAACCACAGCTTATGACTGTTGTAGC
The DNA here is from genome assembly GCA_002079205.1 of Phalaenopsis hybrid cultivar. Lineage (NCBI taxonomy): Eukaryota > Viridiplantae > Streptophyta > Magnoliopsida > Asparagales > Orchidaceae > Phalaenopsis > Phalaenopsis hybrid cultivar. The sequence continues at coordinate 25,159 of JXCR01131639.1, forward strand.
CAAACACCAATTACAGCCTCAATGGCCAACTAATGACATTGTAGCTTCCAATCACGACCATTGTGGCCAACAACTACCTGTGCAGTAATGCGTCAATTTTACATTATTTTACCTGTTATTTTCTCTGCATTTTACACTTAATTTCATTCATTCAGCACAAAGTTACGCTTAAGAAATGTACTTTGTTTATGTTGAGCAAGATGTAGGAATTGAATATGAACGAGATTTAACAAGAAAGTGCCCCAAAGCGACATAACCAAACCTAAAGTCGACTCGACCATGCCAGTGATCTAACCAAGCTGGCGTGAACAAGCCCGAAAATGACTTGACCACTCCATAAGCTTCAATAGGGCGGTGTGACCACGCCACAATCGGTAATGACCACGCTAGCCCTTGCAGAAGAATGACGTGACCACACCGACGAGTGCGAGACACTGGGAAGGAAATTTGATGGCACAAACCATGATTCATCCTATAAAATCAGATCTTAGGGCTTCTAAGGAGGAGCTCTGTATCATAGAAGACTTGGAGGCTGAAAGAAGAGAGTTTGGGAGAGGATTTGAAGGATCTCTTAAGGAATTTCTTCCTCCTTGGATTGAGACCTTCTATGGAGAGAATAATTAAATACCAAAAAACATAATTAAATATATAATTTAATCATCTAACTGTAGCTAAAAAATTCTTATCAGCATTAAACACCAAAAAAAAATTCATAAATATATATATATATATATATATGATAAATTTTAGTAAAAGAAACATATATATTTTTCAACATTCATGTTTCTCTCCTCCGCGTGGAGGATGGATCGATCACCGCTTTCGTCCAGGCCTGCAACCACCCTGTACGGCAGAAGCAATATATTTTTCTTATTTTCATAAATTTTTTTTTGGGAGAATTTTCAACTCACGAACTTTCAAGCTGGCTTCTGTTGTTTCTTTTGTACTTTCTATAATAATCTCTCCCATCCATATCCCTATATTCAATGAAATTATTTAGCTCGGGGGATGCTGTGACGATCGATGATGATTGAAGATGATCGTAGTACGGGCGTTGATGTGGAATACATATCATAAACTTAAGAAATATATATATACTTACGTAGGCCAATCACATATTTCTAGAATGTACATCGTAGCCTTAATGTTTTAATTATGTGCAGCAGTTGAAAAAAGAAGGCGCATCACTAGTTTTTTATATGAGGGCATTTATATAGATATCAGTCAAGTCTTATTTATTTACGTATCTAACAACTATGTTTTTATTTTCTTAGTTCTATATCCTTCCAAGAAAGTCACCACTTGGTTTTTATTTTATTGGCATTTCGATGAATATCAGTTGCTTTTATTTATTTACATTTCTGACATCAATATTTTTTATTTCATTTAAAGTATATTATCTTAGCTAATAATTAGCAAGAAAAAATGAAATTAAAAATAATATAAAAAATTAAGTCATATATAAGTTTTAATTAAATTGTTTTGTAAATTAAAGATAGTTATGATTAATATTTTTTTATGTGTCAGAAAGTTCATAGCGTTGGAGATATTTTAACGTTTTAGTATTACACGAAGAGCGAACACACAAATAAAAGAAAGTGGGAGGAGACACTAAATTTTTTTATGTTAAAAAAAATTTTGGAAAGGAAAAAACCATGGGGTCTTGCCAATTAAAATAATACATTGTGTAATTGTTTAGGGTTTTTGTCCACTCTTTCGAATTAGATAAGATGGAATTACAAAGCTGAGAGTCACAGATGTACAATAGTAATTTAGCTATAATAGTCATAATTGGGCACAACAAATGTGATTCTTGGTCAAAATAGCAATATTTACCTGCAAAGGTCATATATGAATGTTACAAACGCAGTAGTTAGTCATAGAAGTTGTATCAATTGACTATAATAGTAGTAGTTG
>JXCR01131640.1:0-11558 GCA_002079205.1 Phalaenopsis hybrid cultivar
GGTATCTAAATGCCTGTCAATTATTCGAACTTTATTTGATTTTGATGTCTTTAGTGTAAATTTTATGATAATGATCTTTTTTGAGAGTAGATGCTCTCCTGCCAGCATTTCATTTTTTTAGTCTCTAGATAGAAAGTTGTTGGTATTGATCCTAATTGATTAGTTATTTTGACTACATTTTATGTTCTGTTCAATCAAGGTTGACTGTGACGACCAGAAAAGCTTGTGCAGCAAATATGGAGTTCAAGGTTACCCAACTCTTCAATGGTTTCCCAAAGGCTCTTTGGAGCCCAAAAAGTGAGTGTTATGCCATGTGTTTTGTTTACATATCTACTACTTTGATATTTCAACTTAGATAAATTTTTGAATCCTTTCCTTATCATATCTGTCTTGTTGTTTTTGGAAGTTTCAAAACTAGCATCATTTTTTGTATTTGAAGGTATGAAGGTCCAAGGACAGCAGAAGCTCTTGTTGAATTTGTTAACAATGAAGGAGGTACACAATTTTGTAACATTGAATTTAGAAAGTGGTTTTGAGAATATAACATTTTAGTAATTTTAAGGATTTTGCATTTTATCTTTTCTCAATGAAAATATATGAAAATAAGTATGTTGATTAGGATGATCTCACTGAACAAAAATATGTTCTCAGGATTTTCTAATAAAGCAACTATTTTCAGTTGGAATGGTTTTTGTGTCTTCCTATGCATGATTTATTAAATGATAGGCTGATTCCCTTTTAACTCTTTAAATTTAATAAGAGAACAACTTTTGAGAAACCATACTAATCCAAAATTTGTTGACGATATGCGTGTCTTCCACCTAATCATTTTTTGAGATTTTAAATGGACAAGCAAAGGGTAATTGTTATAAGGCTTCTAATCATGCAACTTAAGCTTCAAAGAAGGATATGATGGTTGACAAAATTCAGCCTCCATGCATATATGGGTTCATTGAGGAGGATTAAATGAGATGAGGGAGGTTTAAATTTGGACTAAAGAAAACTCGAGAACTCATAAGAGGGTAATATCCATGTATTCGGGATTTGTAAGATCTTATCAACCTATTTTGGTAGTTCGTCTACATGTCACCTCATTTGTGGACATCTATGTATTTGGAATGTTATTTCATTTCATTTGATAGTTTTTCTATCTGAAATATTTGAGGAAACTATATTTATTTCAATGAGTTTATCCCTCTGATTAATTATCATGAACATTTGAACGCATACTATTTATTATTTTAAAATCAATTCTATAAATCATTGTTGTAGTTTCATATGCCAACAAAAAATCCTACCCATGGATTTAGATGTAGTTTTGCTACACCCGAAAGGTTTAATATTGGTGAAGGACTATTGAAATAAGATGGGATATGAGATAGGCTAGTTTCAATAACTTGAATCATGGGTTATTCCTAGTTTAAGTTTATTTTTTTTACAAAGACCTCTAAGCATTAGAAACTTATAATTTATTTAAAGCAGTGCGATGTTATAATTTTTCAAATATTATGTCAATTTCTTCTTGAAGAATTTTATTGCTTCATTTTCCCTTATATATAAAGATAGATTAGTTCACACTTTGGGTGGAAGCTTTGTTTTTTGTTTGTGGGGGTGACAAAGGTTTATTGTTAATCTATCTATGAAATAGACCGTTTATTTATTTATTGGGTGTTCTATCAACTTAGTAGCTTTATTATTTTTTTATAGTTACCACATGAAGAATGCTAGATAATATATCAAATGCCATGTTTATAATAAACCTCAATTTTTTTTGTTATAAGTAATCATTTTATTTTAAGAACTATATCTCAGTTATTATGCCGATGTCTAAGAATAATTTGATCTTTTATTAGTTATTATTGTGAGGTGTAAATAGGGTTTATTATGCGTAGGGATAGGGTATATATGAGATTGTTGTCTTGAGTCTGGGGTTTGGAAAAGATCGCCGACCTCTCAAATTATAGGTGTTTATCTTTTGATGAATTAGAGTTATGTTGTTCTGTGTTAGTGAAGAAAAGTATTTAGTTTGCCCTAATTTCTATGAAAAAATTGGCTCTGACTCGTATTAAAATGATATCAAAGCAACAATTCTTCTTCACCATTGAGGAGTTCTCCCTAACTACGTTGCGTTGCCTTCAAACTGAACATATTGATAAAAATCGCGATCTGAGCTAGCTGGGAAGCAAAGGGATTGTAATACAATCCTGATTGATGGTAACCCTCACTCGACAGTCGTAAATCAAACTAGCATGGAAGCAACATCAGAATCGCTACATACGGGGGATGCATGACCGAAGCCGATTCGACATACAGTCGCAATCGGGAAGAGGGTTTGCAGTGTACAAACCAATGCTCAATCCGACCAATCTTGGCGCAAACAACTGGATTGTGACTTTCAGTGACCTAATATCATGATACAGCTTCTATTCAAGCTAGCTGAGATGCCAGCGAAGGGATCGTGGCCTAAAAGATTTATGCCTTTGTGATCGAGAATTTTCTTGGGATTAATGGAAGCCAAAAAAATTAAGGAACATGTGAGCCAAATTAGATTTGAAATAGATAAGTGTTTTTTAGCTATAGAGGGGCGTTTCTTATCCATGATGAGGCAGTTCGAGAGGACATTTATAACCCTAGAAGAAATGATGAAGAAGATTGTGGAGTTTCATGCAAACCCACAGCTGCCTTCCGCGGGATCGAACGACGGCGTTTGAAGCAGATGCGAGCAGCAACAATCAGAAAGATTCACGCGACATCAAGGCAAAATAGTTGGTTTAGGTGGATATGGAGCCGCTGGATCGAGCGTAGTAATCGAGAGCTGACTCGAGCGACAGTACTTGGAAGAAATAGTGTGATATCCGGGCAGCTGGAATAAACGAACGCTGTTGGGATTGAGGGAATGAATTGGGAGCGGACTCGAGCATGTAACAATTCTGAGATTGAGGGTTTCTCCCCTCAGTGTGTGCCCATACCGCCTTCCCACAAATATAGAATACTAAGATTGATATATCGATCCGAAAGATGTGAGAGGCTAAGATCATACAACCCAGTGTAAATCCCATCTCTAGCCCAGTCTTGCTATTTAAGGTGTAGTTAATGTTTCTTTGTGGATTATCGAGTAGTGAATAAAGAAATAATACCCAAAAAAATTTTTATATCCATGATTGATGAGCTACTTGGCAAGTTGTTTGGGCAGCAGTATTCTTCTATATTGACTTAAGTTAAGCTACCAATATATTCAAGTACGCCTGTAAGATGTGCACAATACAACAATTCAAACTTATGACGGTCACTACGAATTTCTGATTAAATGAAAATGATTGTTAGATAAGGATGCCACATGGGATTCAAACGACTTGATTCAACAATATTTTTTTTTCACCTTCAGGACAAGGTGTTTCTTTTAGAAAGGAGCATTGTTACGCCAGCGCCTAAGATGTGTGCCAGGCAGCATTTCAAACTCATGATAATCGCTATGAATTTTTGATTAAATGGAAATGATTGTTTAGATAAGGATGCCACATGGGAATCAAACGACTTGATTCAACAGTTTTTTCTTTTTTTTTTCATCTTGAGGACAAGGTGTTTCTTTCAGAAAAGATTATTGTTACGCCAGTGCCTAAGAATAATTTAATATTTTATTAGTTATTATTATGGGTTTAAAATAGGGCTTATTATGCATAAGGTTAGGGTGTGTATGAGATTGTGGTCTTAAATTTTAGGTTAAGGATTGGGAGAGATAGCCTACCTTTTGAACTGTAGATGTTGGGAGAGATCGCTTACCTCTCCCACTATTGGTGTTTATCTTTATGTATTTTATTTGTGTATCGTGTTAGTAAAGAAAAAAATTTGTTTGCCCAAATTTCTATAGAAAAATTGGCTCCGATTCGTATCATGTATTTTCTATTTTCATGAGTAAATTTTTGCTTCTCAATCAATGATTTGCAAGTTTGTTAATGATTCCAGGGCTAGACTTCTTGCATTTAGTGACTTGATGATGATCCATGATAATTTCAAACAACGAACTAGCACTGAAACATGAAGCCTCCAGTATGCAAATGACATATGTTTTGGATGGCCAATGAGTTTTACAGACTTGAGATAAAAGTTTCATGCGGTGTTCAGCTTGTTCAGTAAATGAGATGAAAATTCTTGTTCAAACTCGACTTATTTACTTGAAAAGTAAGTAGAGCATAAAAAATTATCAAGAGGTTTGTTCGTGAAATTTGTTGTTTTAACATCCAATTGGCAACTAAATTGTGGGGAGAGAGAAGTAGGGCAACCTATTTTGCATCAAGTCTTAAGATAAATAGTATTTTGTTTTGGGCCAATACTGTCCTTTTTATGAGTAATCAACTGAGTTTTTACAAATGGTCCGTTGAATAAGGGGTTGAAAGATATGTTTGCAATTGGTTAACCATTGAATTTGGTGGACAAGGAGAGATGGAAACCTGGATTTATTTTGCCATGCAACCTTGTAAGTTTCCTTCTCATGTTCCCTTCTGTAGCCTTGTTTTGCCTTCTTTGTTTCATCTGAGATTTGCTTTGTAGTTTGTGTAGCTTGAATTTGTCTGTTGTATGATGCAACCGAATGTGTTTGGGTTAGTTCCTAGTAGCTGACCTAATGTGGTTTGGATAAGCCTGAAGTAGCTCAATGGTATGTTGTTTCACAAGTTGGAGATGAATTCAAAATAAGGAAAACGTACTGAGCTTTCTTTTTCATCGCTCAAATTTAAACGTAAAGAAACATGTTTTCATATATCTGATTTCTTTTTGGTGCATGTCGGATTGTTTTCTAATTAAATCTCTACTTTTCTATACTTGAGAAGCTATAATTCTTTTGATTTTTTAGTTTTGTTCCACTGCTAAAGTGCTGCTTTTTAATTATTTAGGCGTAGATATGCAGCAGCTTATGATCTGTACATTTCATTTTTTCTCTTAGAATGGGTTCTCTTTTTTTTTTCGGCTATTTGGTCAGAAAAAAGACAAAAATAGCAAGTTAGTTTTTTTTTTGAGTAAATTAGTGGGTTAATGTTTAAAGATGATGAGATTTAGGAAAGATGGAAGCCATTTAAGTTTCTTTTCTCGTGTCGAGGCTTTATGCGTGGGTATGCCCCAGACTACTATTGCACTACTTTGCTTTAAATTAGGTTTGGAAATGAACCTAACTTTAATTGTTGATGAACTCTTAATCTCTAATGGTATGCTTTGAGATGTCGTCGTCTATTCTGCTTGAGTGCTTACACTGGGGTTATCAATGGAAGAACTCATCTTAGCTGCTATGGTGANTTTCGGCTATTTGGTCAGAAAAAAGACAAAAATAGCAAGTTAGTTTTTTTTTTGAGTAAATTAGTGGGTTAATGTTTAAAGATGATGAGATTTAGGAAAGATGGAAGCCATTTAAGTTTCTTTTCTCGTGTCGAGGCTTTATGCGTNCGGCTATTTGGTCAGAAAAAAGACAAAAATAGCAAGTTAGTTTTTTTTTTGAGTAAATTAGTGGGTTAATGTTTAAAGATGATGAGATTTAGGAAAGATGGAAGCCATTTAAGTTTCTTTTCTCGTGTCGAGGCTTTATGCGTGGGTATGCCCCAGACTACTATTGCACTACTTTGCTTTAAATTAGGTTTGGAAATGAACCTAACTTTATTTGTTGATGAACTCTTAATCTCTAATGGTATGCTTTGAGATGTCGTCGTCTATTCTGCTTGAGTGCTTACACTGGGGTTATCAATTGAAGAGCCATCTTAGGTGCTATGGTGACTTGATTACTTTAAAGAATGTCGCCAGCCCCCACCAGACGTGAATGTATTGAGAGACTACTAATAAGAGCTTTAAGAAGGTATTTTCGAATAAAGAGTAAAATAATAAAAAATTTTCCCATGCTCTAGGTTAATAAGAACTCAAATCNCTCGTCGTCTATTCTGCTTGAGTGCTTACACTGGGGTTATCAATGGAAGAACTCATCTTAGCTGCTATGGTGACTTGATTACTTTAAAGAATGTCGCCGCCCCCCGCAAGATGTGAATGTATTGAGAGACTACTAATAAGAGCTTTATGAAGGTATTTTCAAATAAAGAGTAAAATAATAAAAAATTTTCCCATGCTCTAGGTTAATAAGAACTTAAATCTAATTTTGTTTTAAACAGATACACAAATGGAAAGCTTTGTGGTCAAATAAAATATCTATTGAGGTATGGACAGGTAATTAGAATAATGTAAACAAATTTAATAATCGTGAAGGTTAAAAAATTATGAATAAGTTGAATTGAAGCATTGAAAACCCTACATTTCATAGTATTTTGGATACTCATAGTGACGATAACTATAGAGGAGAACTATGTTTTAAGTAATACGACGAAATTGTTATTGGAGATGTTGATGTATAAAGGTTGAGGAGAATTAGATCAATTTTGAGGAATGTTTTTTTTTTTTTTTTGGATAAACTAAAAATAAAGGCTTCTTTTTAAGAAAATTGCTGGTTGAATTGTCAAAACATATTAATTTTCATGTAATTTAAATTGTTTTGATATGGCAAATAATCAGTACAATTAGAATAAATTTAATAGACAGTGTGATGAGAGTGTTGTGTTAAGACTTGAGTATATTGGTTTTAATAAGGATTTATGGTCAAGCATTGAAAGCCAAGAATATTCAAGGAATATAATTGTGGAGTAATCAAAGAATATTCAATTGTAAGGTCATGCCAAGGTTCAAATTCCATTAATGTAAAAAGTATCCTTATATATTGTACCTGTAGATGAAGAAGTCTTTATTGCTAAAAGTTTCAAAGCAAATAAAGAGTTAGAACAATGAAAGTAATTTAGAATTTATGAGCTGTAGGATTAGCAGAACAAAATTTTTGACGCACCGTTTCCAATTTAGTAAACATGAGAATAATGATGTCGAATGATTTTTAACTAATAGTTTATGGGCTATTTGAGATAACTTTTTTTTCGATGTTTTGATATGAAGTAAAATATTTGTCATATTGAAAACAAATCTAATTGTTTTAAGACAAAAGAATATATAAAAATATGTGAGAAATACACTAAACAATCTTATTTTTAAAATATAAACAAATAAAAAAATAAAAAAAAGGATCCTAGATAGACCCTTTGATTCTTGAAGATTTTGTATTAATGAATGTGGATGCTATTAAGATTTAGGGGCACTTACATAAATACCACCCAATTCTCATGTATTTACACATCTAACACCTTATCTTAACTTTTTACATTTATACCACTCAAATCTTTCATATCACATAAAAACTATCACCATTTTTATTTTTAAAAGTGAAATACTCCTCATGTATGGGAAAGGATGTTTGTAAATATTGAAGTTTAGGTGTTAGATATGTAAATACATGAGTGTTATAATTGAAATAATAATAATAATAATAGTAATAATATAAATAAATAAATTAAGTAATAATTATTGAATAGGAGCGTCTCTATGTGTTCGTCTTTTGGAGTCAAGTAATGTATCCATTCATTTCAAACAAAGCGAGAACAACAGCTTGAGACAAAAAAAAAAAGAAATGAGCGTCGGAGAGCGAGGGAGAGTATTTCGAACCTTGGGAGAACTCATGCCCTAACCAATCGAAAGAAGAAACGTTGAGTGGCTCTATGGCACACGATGGAAGGCATTGTGGTTGTCGTGTGCATCTAGGGCAAGGAAGAGGTCGTTTGCATGTGCAGGAGGCTTCAACATAATGTTCTGTGCGAAAGAGTAGTAGCTTTGGGTAAGAGAGGGGAGCCTGTGCACTAGCCAAATGGCCTCAACTATGACGCATAAAGGAAGAAGCTTCGTGCGCCTTTGTTTTGTTCGAAGAAGAAGAAAAAGGAGAAGAGAAGACTCGCATTGTATGGGAAAGGGGAAGAAGTGGCATGTGGGTTTGATTCACATTCCAGTAGAGCGATCAAATAAATAGTGGAAGAAGTGGGTAAATTAGGGTTTAATGCTATTTAGATTTTTAATTATATTACTTGTTGCATTTAAAGAATTTATATGGATTTTGTTTTGTCTATCAAAATTGTAAAGTCAGAAGGAAGAATTAACAACAGTAAATGAAGGGTTAAACAGGATCCTAAAGGAATTGTTTACCTTGCAATAAGAGGAATTGAGGTAAATTTCAAGTATGCTTCTAATTTATATTGATTAACACTTAATTCTAAGATAATATTAATTTGGGGTTAGGAAGACTAGTACGGACTTTGGGCTTGTTTTTGAGCATAAGGGAGAAGTGCTTCCGAGTCAGCAAATCGAAGAATTTATTTTGGTAAAACTTAAATTAAGAGCTATTTTACTTTTAAATAAATTAATGTCAAATTTTGATCATAAGATAAACTTTTATCCTTGATGTTTAAATCTTAAATTATGTCAACTAATAATATTAATTTGCATTGATAATTTAATTAAATAATACTACATAAATTAGGTAGTGGATTTAATTAGATATATATTAGTATCAAATTTTATAAAATGTTTTAATTAAATATTTTAATTATAAATAATGAAAAATCATTTATTTAATTTATCAATAATAATACTTTATAATAGATGATATGTATTTTATTGTATAAAAGATTTTAGAACTTAAAAGCAAATCAAAATCATCTGAAAGTAATGTAAGTATTTGTATTTTTAGATTATAGTAGTATTTGGTTTCTTCTAAATCTAATATTTTGTTAACTATTTAGATAGACTTTGTACTGCAAGTCTAAAATCAAAATGATTCATCCGCTCTTTAAGTTCGTTTGATCATATTGAATTGTATGTCACTGATATTTGATTATGTTCATCAAATGCATAATTCGAGATATCATATTATTTGTTGAATGTTGTGGAAAGAAATAAGAATGAAATTTACTATTTTGATTGCTTGCATGTGCATGCATGGCTATGATGGAATCACCTCTTTATGAAATAGCGGGGGAATGCTAAAATACTCATGCAAGTAATGGAAAAGAATATTGATATCGAAGTATATTAACTGGTACAAATTTTTAGACATTGCTCCTGTAACGATTGTATATAGAGTAAAAAAAATTATTATTTAAATGATACAGTAGAACATAGTGAATGTTTAGATTTCTATTGAATGATTATATTAGACTGGCATATTATTCTCTTTTCATTGTGTTATTATAGTTTAGGAGTATGTGTATTCATATGTTATAATTAACTTATTATTGTTTTAAACTAACATTTTAAATTTAATTAAGTGTTAAAATATGAGCGATTGAAGAAGCATGTTTATAGAAGTCATAGACAATCTGATCTAATGTAATTTTATAACTGCTTTAATTTAATTTTTAGTGGCTATTTCATTTTTCTTTTTTTTTTAAATCATTAATAGTGAGGGAAAGTTTCATTAATACTGTCCAACTGTCTGTACCCGCCTTGGTTAATTCCAAGCTCCGGGGCCTAGTTGCGATAATAAGAATGAGTGGTATGTATGTGAATCTTTGTAAGATATAAATAGTAAATGATGGATTCCTCTTGGATTTTATTTGATGAGAGAATACTCTTATGGTCTTATAGGAAAATTATGATGTAGTGAAAAGTCCTTATATGTGCTTTTGATATTAGTGTTGGGCTAGGCATGGCAGTTGACATAAGTTAAGTTTACTAGAAATGAGAAGATTAAGATCAATGTATGGTAATTATAAAGAGTGTACAGAATTCTATGTTAGATGATATAAATAGATAATACCTATGAAAGAGAAGCTTATAAAAAACATTAAGTGGTTTTGGTGCATCTATTGGAAAGTTTAAAATTGACCAATAGAAGGAAAAGGTCAAATATAAATTGAGTCCTTTAAATTTTTTAATACTTCTCCCTTGTTTTCTATGCATGCATAGCCAAATTTTGGTCTCTTAGTATTCATTGTTATGATTTTGTGTTGCTTTTTTGTAAGTATCTCAGAATGGCATATAATATTTTGATGTGAATAAATCAGCAGTAATATTATATTAAGCATAATGAGGAGTGTTTACAATGATCGTTAATGCTCGTCATTTATTGTTGATTCCTATTTCCTTAATTGCTTTCAGGTCATTAATTGTATGTAATTTTTTTGTATTTTAACAATTTTTTTATATGTTATTTTTTTGTGCTTTATGGGAGCTCGCCAGCCTGGCTTGGTTTGAACATTTAATTTGCTTATATGATTAAATTCAGCTTGTTTTTCGGCTATAGGTGTAAATGGGTTTATTTTTGTGGTTAAGCTAGAGATTGTTTTGGCACTTGAGTGGCCTTAGAGGTGTAAATGAGTCCAGTGGAGCAAACCAAGGCTACCTTCAGTTTAGCTTGCTACTCAATGGCAAGCTCAAAGATAAGCTCGAGTTTGAGTTTAGCTTGCTGGATAAATTGTGAGCAACTTGTGATCTTGATAAAAAATCGTGATTAAGTTCCACTAATGGTAGCCCATTGGAGATGGAATTGATTGGGGCCCATTGGAGAAGATAATAGTGACGTTGGGGAAGTCACCTCAAGAGTTTGCTAAAGCAGGCATCAACCGGACATGTGGCAAGAGCAAAGAAATAACGAAGGAGTTTGTTTGAGAAGATAATTGATACACTTATGACAGCTGGTAAGAAAGTCACGATGTGTAGTCACTAGGAAAAAAAATATTGATGAGACTAGTGTTAGAAAAGGCATTGATGGACCAACTCTAGAGAAGGCATCGATGGGACCAATGTTGGGGGATGCACTGATACGTCCAACATTTTTTTAAGGAGAAGTTTGTGAAATTTGTGGCTGTCCTTCGAACTGGTATTTGAATTGGGAGCAGGGAGAAAATTGGATTTAGTCATCTAGGGTTTCTAATCAAGTTAGCTCATCAGAAAACGAATCGAGCCTCATGAAATCCAAACGAGCTGATTTAATTTATGAGCTTGTGTTTATGGCTTGACAATCTCGANGTTAGTCATCTAGGGTTTCTAATCAAGTTAGCTCATCAGAAAATGAATCGAGCCTCATGAAATCCAAACGAGCTGATTTAATTTATGAGCTTGTGTTTATGGCTTGACAATCTCGACCCACGAGCTTCTTTGCAAGTCATGTTTTAATCACCTCAATTCACACCCCCATATGACCTTCAACTTTGCTTTTGTCGATTGACAAGTCCTTTTATGTGACCAACCAACATTATTGCAATCCATTCATTCATTGTTCACCCATATGACCTTCAACTTTGCTTTTTGTCGATTGACGAGTCCTTTTATTTGATCAACCAACATTATTGCAATCCATTCATTCATTGTTCATTAAGTTTTAATATTCATCATTATAATTTAATTTTTGAAATTATTATTATTATTACTATTATTATTATTAACTGTTATTTTTTTGTGGTATTTTTTTTTTAAATATTGTAGCCGTCCGGGTGAGGAAGATTGAGTGTTGATGTTTGGTTGACAATCAATTATAATACTCACGTCATAAATCCAAATTTGAATTTCATTTGTGTTAAGCCATTCACTGAAAGAGACACTCCACGATGTGACCTGATTATAGTTAGAAGTATCCAAGTGTGGGTTAGGCCATCACTCTT
>JXCR01131643.1:0-18321 GCA_002079205.1 Phalaenopsis hybrid cultivar
AGTGGGTGCAAATGACCAAAACTTTGGTTTGGGCTAGGTTATCCATGTCAATTGGCTCAATTGATTGTTTCATTTGGTTTAGATGATCACAAGGAACAACTTTCGTGAAGGATGGAAGTGGTTTTGAGTTCAATTGAAAGGTCAATTTGAGGGAATTTTGAACTTTAATCAATTTGGTCATGTTGGGCTACGCTTGGGTCTAACTTGGGTTAGCCTTGGGCTAAGTCCAAATTGATTGTTGTAAATGGTCAATAAGGACCTCATGAAAAGTTTTGAACATGAATTGGATGCTAATTTGGAGGTTAAGGCAATCAATTGGGTGAAATTTGGGGACTTAGCCAACTTGGGGCTAAATTTGGGAATTTTGGATTTAGAGCAAAATCAAACGGATATGAGGGTTCACCAAGGTCAATTAATGGTTGATTTTGATGTATAGAAGTGTTATACAGATTTTTCAATATTAATTGAGGCCAATTGACTAGGCTATGGGTTAAATTTGGTGAGATTAAGTCATATGGTCAAAATTGGGGTTTTGACCCAAATCAAAATTGGGCTCAAATCATGGACCAATTGAGCTTGGATTTGGTTTAATTTGGTCATATCAAAAGTTAATTTGAGTTTATGATTGGAATTGGGGTCAATTGAGATCAAATTGATGGACATTTGAGTTGGATTTGGGGAAATTTTGGTATTTAAAGGGCAATTTGGGGATTTGGTTAAAGATGGTCAAATTGGCCAAATTGGGTCATGTGGTAGTTGAGAGAAATGCAATTGGGAATATTTGGGAGTTATTGGGATTTTCTGGAAATTTTTGGAATTTTTTGAGTTTTGGATTATGGAGGGGTCTTTTGGTAATTAGGGGGTGTTTTAGGGGTAAAAGGCCAAGATGGATATTTTTGTAGAGTTGAGGTACCAATCATCACCAGTAAGCCATGGACCAATGGAAACCCCATTTTGGGTCCTCTATGTAGTGGTTCTAGCCAGACCATAGCCCTAGGGCTAGTAGGTTTAGGTCCATCTACATGAGTATCCCAAAAGATCAAGGGCTCTAGGCTAGAAATTCTAGGTTTAGGGTTGTGAGTGAATGTGGGTGTATGAGTATCCCAAAAGATCAAGGGACTAGGCTAGAAGTTTGAGTTTAGGGTTGTGAGTGAATGTGGGTGTAGATGAGTGTAGTGAATTCCTTAGCTCCACGAGTATCCCAAAAAGATCAAGGGACCTAGGCTAGAAATTTGAGTTTAGGGTTGTGAGAGAATGAAGTATCTTAAAAGATCAAGGGATCTAGGCTAGAAATTTGAGTTCAGGGTTGTGAGTGATTGTGAGTGTAGGAATGCCTTAGCTCCAGACCAACACCCAAGGTCAACCCTAAGGTCGAGTAATCCTAAGGGTGACTCAAGTTGTGAATGCCTTAGCTCTAGACCAAGACCCAGGGTCAACCCTAAGGTTCAGCAACCCTAAGGGATGTCTTAGCTCCAGACCAACACCCAAGGTCATCCCTAAGGTCCAACAATCCTAAGGGTGACTCATCTTGAGTTTCCCCCATACAGACCCCACCTACTAAGTCTTTAGAGGTTGAGAGCAATATGTGGAACTTCAAGTTGAGTAAAGAAAAGGGTAGAATTTCTAATAGTGAGGGTTCCAAGTCTAGTTTTCTAGGAATAGTCAACAGGAAAAGTCCTATGGCTAGACCCTAGGCTACTAAAGAGAGAAAACTAAACCTCAACCAAAAATGAGGTCAACACAATCACTTATCGTAAAGGAGCTATAGAAGATGTATTAGTAAAAGTGGATGAATTTATTTTTGCTGTAGACTTAATAGTATTAGATAAGGAGGAAGATAAAGAGATTCCTATCATTTTGGGGAGACCATTTCTTGCAATAGGGATGTCGGCACTATTTCAGGGTTAGAAAGGAGTTGCTCGTAAGAAGCTGTCGGCTGCCGGAATTGAAATCCTGTCGCCCACTTTGGAAGGACGTTGAAGAATGAAATTAAACTGACCCCATATTTTTTATAGTTTAAAATGAAAGAGCACTGTACCTCAAATCCTGTAACTATTCGAAAGGATAAATACAAGACTTGAGGATGAGGCTCAATCAAACAAACTAAGAAAAGTATGATCTGCGAAACCGTTGAATTTGCTGACAAATTCCCCTATTTAATATAAAGGATTAAATAGGGTTTATATTAAGCTGGGTTCGGACATGCTTCCTATAAGGGCAAGTTCCTATAGTTAATTACATCTTAAATGACCGAAATCACTTAAGAATACTTTCGATAAAAATTAGGAAATATTATCTTCAAGGAATTTCAAAGGGTAGGACTCTTCAACAAAATTGAACCAAAAGGTGCGCAAAAGGGTATGGTTCAAACTTGGGACATTTATTAAAGGATCCAAAGGAAGAAGAAGTAGAGGATGCCACAGATCTAGAGGAGAACCTCGGTGACTTCCCAAACTATCCTAATGTTTGGCTTGAGTTTTGAGGGGAAATATTTAAGTATTTCATCCTGCCAATTTTATTAGTTAGGACTTACATTCATGTGAACGATCACATAAATAGCCTGAAAGATGTGAGGATTTAGGTCGTGACGAGTTAGGGCTTATACTGTATAGTAGGGCTATGCAAAGGCCTAAATATGATGTGAGGATTTACGTTGCATGAGCAAGCAACCTCGAAGTCCTATGGCTTTGTTGTTTAAGTCTAAAGAAGGAAGATTGGTTTAGCTGGGGAAGACAGGTTTTGCTGTTGAAGATGACCGTGCTGCCCACCATGCTAGCTCCAAGCTCCTTGCCGCGACGAGTTTGAGTTATCTAGTGTGTCAAGTTATAATGTCAAATCAGGTGGCCCTATGGTTGAAGTTCTTTAAATTTTATGAGGGCATATTAAAGTTGATTAGAGCGACACTGGTTAGGATACTATGGTTCCCTCATTCCGGCACCACTATTTTCTATTGGATTCACTTAGTCCAAATGAACTTACTAAACTCAATTTAATGAATTCCATAATTTCATTTAAACCGTGGGAAGCCTCGTTAGCAACCGTAGGTTACCTCCTCCAATGGATTCCCGTTCATACAGTAGAGATGTCTTAATTTAGTTGAAGTTGTAATTTTGTGTGATGTTTGTGATTAAATTTTGAGTTGTTTTATATTTTGAATGTTGAGGCAGTGAGTTTTAGCTTGGTTGATTTTAGTTTTGGTTTTGGTTATGGTTATGTGACTATCCTGATAGTTTTAGTTTTCATGCAGGGTGACATCGTTGTTTAGCATGTAAATTTGCAGGTATAAAAGTACAGTACGAAAGTACAAGAAAGACAACGTTGAAAACTGTAAAAGTGTACTTGGCGAGTCTTCTCGTTCCACCACCTGAAACTTAAAATGCATGTTAAGGCAGTTTATGAAGAGGAAAGGTAAAATTTTGGTAATTTTCCTAACCCTATGTCATATATTGTTGAGTCCTTAAAAGTTGCGAATCTTCTCGTTCCACCACCTGAAACTTAAAATGCATGTTAAGGCAGTTTATGAAAAGCAGGAATGTAAAGTTTTGGTAATTTTCCTAACCCTATGTCATATCTTGGCGGGTCCTTAGAATTTTAATTAAGGATGATGTTGCTAAGCAAAATATATTAAGTTTGGTAGATCTTCGAGGTGTCCAACAGATCTAGAGAAAGAAGCAGTACATGCTACTCTCTCGCTGCCTGGTGGAAAATCCCGATTTCTTTTTAAACTTATTATGTTGCTTAATAATTCATCCTATAAATAACCTTAAAGCTCAGTGAACATTGATGTCTCAATTATCCCTAAGAATAGGTTAATTATCATTTGTCATTTAACTTGAAAATTATGTGAGTGAATTCCCTTGAAGGGGCAGTTAGTGCAATTTGAACACTTAGCCAAATTTTTAATCCTAATTGGGCTTAGTCGTGTTTCAAGGATGTTTGATTTAATTATGTTTATTTCTCTAATCCTCATTTAGTCAATTTTGGATGTTTCAAGGATGTTTGATTTAGTTATGTTTATTTCTCTAATCCTCATTTAGTCAATTTTGATTTAAGTCACCACTAAGCCTTTAAAAGTTTGGTGATTGTCTTAATTAGTTTTGAAAAGGGTTAAGCCTTAAGTGGTCATGATTTATGATTTGGATTCTATTTGAAAATCAAAATAGGGGTATTAAATTGATTAATTATTGGCTTCAAAATTCATACCCCTAAGTCCAGGGTCATTTAATTTTAATAAACTTTCAAATTTTTAATGATTTAGAAATTTATTAACTTATCTTTTTAATGAGGAAAGTGAGATTGGTAATTAATACCCCTTGCATTTCAAACATCAAATAAATTGATTAAGATCAGAGGTTATCCATTTTTCTCCTTGTTTCAAGCATAAAAATAAATTGATTAGGATCAGAGGTTATCCATTTCCCTCCTTAAATTAAGCCTAAATTTTAATTAATGCTAAATTTTCAAAATTACACATTTGCCCTTAAGGCTCTAACACTTCATAATTTATCAAATTCAATTCAAATGACTTTCAAATTTTTATCCTACCTCATTCATGGGTCAATTAATACATCAGAGGAAAAAATGTGATTTTTCATAATTTAATTTAATTTATATAATTATTTTCATGCAAAAAAGGATTTTTTAAAGAAAATTAATAACATGACCCAGGTAAAGTATAATCCCTTGAAATTTTTCTTGAGCGTAGACCTAGACTAGGTAAACCTTTGGATAAATTTTCAAATTTTTTTGAATTTTTTGTGATTTATTAGAATTATTTTAAGTTATGGGATATTTAATAAAAATAAAATATTTTAAATAGTGAAAATTAGGTTTTGTATTTTTCAAAAACCTTGTTAAGGTCAGAGGACCCTTAGAAGCAAATTTCATATTTTTCTTTGATTTATTGGAATTATTTTAGTGAAAAAAACGAATTTTAAGCATTTGAAATTTATTTTTAAGCTTTCAAATTCAATATCTTTGTTTAGAAAATCAGAAAAAATATTTAAATTGTTCCCTAAGTGATCATGAAGCAATTTAGAACATTTCCATGAGTTTTATTATTTTTGTGTTTTTTATGAATTTTAAATTATTTAAATATTTAAAATAGGTTAAAAATTAAGTTTTTATTCTAAATATTATTTTATTTTTATAAAATATCCCTGATCACAGAGAACTCAAATTAAGTTTCATAATTTTTTGAGTTATATTTTGATTTTTAGAAAATCATTTAAGTGCCAAGAGTGGTGATTTCATAATTTTTTGAGTTATATTTTGATTTTTAAAAAATCATTTAATTGTTAAGAGTGGTATTTCATAATTTTTTGAGTTATGTTTTGATTTTTAAAAATCATTTAAGTGTCAAAAGTGATATTTATCTTTAAAAATCAACTTAAATTATTAAATGAACTCAAAATATTTTGAAATTTTTATGATGAGTTCTTTGGATCATATATCGCAGTGGAGATTAAAAATTAAATCATCTAAATGTTTATATTTTTTAAAATTAATTATCTTAGTGATTTAGTGTTTGTAAAATTTAAGGGTATTTTAAATGACTTGACTCATGAAACTATTTCCAAAAGCTTCTCTAGTCATAGTGGACCTTTCAAAAAAATTTTTGAATTTTCTATTTAATATACTAATTTTCATGATTATTTTAAAGAAATAATGTGCAAGATCTTGAAAAATATGGATCTCTGTACAGGAACCTCCTCTAATTTTTCCAAAGATCAGAGGATGTTTCCCCTCACAGAGGCTACAACATGCCAAAATTTCAAGCCATGGTGATGTGTCAATATGCATGGAGAATCAAATGATTCTAAATAATGTTTAATTAATTAAAAATATATTATGCATCAAATGGACTTGAAATTTATTTCACATTATTCTCCTCTGTTCACTGAGTAAGGGGATATTTTTATTTTATTTTTGTGATTTTTCTACATAAAGTTATAGATTTTCTAAGTTAGGGGTATTTAAATAAATAGAAAAAGCCCTATTTTTCTATTTAAATCCCGCGTGCCACCTCATCCTATGACGGCACCGAAGGCATGTGTGGCGCGCTTTGGTTGGGCGCTGCTATCCACGTAGCTTGCTAACTCGGCCTGCTGCTTATGTCCCAAAGCGTCATCTGGCTCGATCTCCTCCATCTGTTTGATACATGCGCGATCAGACATCGCGTGGTCATTGTCCCCAATGGCTTAGGCCGAGAGCCGTCCACCTTCAAGGCCTAAAGATCTCTCTCGTTTCTCAGACAAATTAAGTGAATTTTTTTTAAAATACTCGCCTTAGTGAGACGAACATATCCATACGGCCAATGTGTCATGAAATTAAGCTCAAGTAAATGGAGAATCAAAATAGACTCGGGAGGAGGAGAAGTTTTATAACTTTGTTCTGAGAAGAGAGGCTTCAATCAGAGGTGTTCAACACTTTTGTTGGGGTCCAAGGAGGCTAGGGATTGAGTCCCTGGTCTCGGTGTAAGGCCTAAGTATGAATTCAACCAAGCTCGATTTCAGGTGTTGATCTAGAGCTATGGTGGAGGCTATTTCAGAGGGTAATTTGATGGGGCTTTGCCTTCTCTTGCTGTTGTGAAGGTGTGAGCACAAGCAATTGAAATTTGGCAGAGTTTTGAGAGATGTCCTGTTTCTGTCCTAATTTTTAAGCTCAAAATTAGGGTTGTACAGGGGAAATCAAAACAATGGGGTGATTGGAATGGGCTATGGAGATCTCAAGGAAGCTCTGTGAGTGATTTGGGAGGCTCTCTTTGAGAAAAAATTTGCACGACTCCATGGCCTAAACCCTAAAATGGCCATAGGGTGGCTCTCAAGGCACAAGCTTGGGTGCATTGTGGTGCTTAGGTGGAGAGTAGAGGAACCCTTCAATTTGATTTGGATGAGTTGGCCTCTAGGTTTGATTTGGGTGAGGTGCCATGGGGGTGGCTCTCGATTTTGAGCTTTTCCGTCTACTAAGTTGGCCGGCCGGCCAGGGGGAGGTGGCTAGGAGCTCCGGGAACCCAGAGGAATCCATCATAATAATTTAATGCAAATGTGCTTTGATTTGACAAAGATATCTTAAGCATGTGTATTTTTGGGAATAAGAACCCTTAATTTGGGGATCCTTTGGTCCATGGCTTGATTTAGGTGGTTTCATGGTGTTTAGACTGGTGACTAAGTCCAATTAATGGCTGTGATGGAGTTAATTTGGTTACTTAGGGTGGTTAGGTCACATTTAGTGCATGGGTCCAAGTGGGTGCAAATGACCAAAACTTGGCTTTAGGGTGGTTAGGTCACATTTAGTGCATGGGTTCAAGTGGGTGCAAATGACCAAAACTTGGGTTTCGGTTAGCCAAGTCAATTGCCCCAAATGAATATTTCATTTGGTGTAGATGATCATAAGTAACAACTTTGGTGAAGAATGGAAATGGTTTTGAGTTCAATTAAAGTGTCAATTTGAGGGAATATTGAACCTTAATCAATTTGTGTCATGTTGGGCTAGGCTTAGGTCTAGCTTGGGTTAGCCTTAGGCTAAGTCCAAATTAATTATTGTAAATGGTCAATAGGGACCTCATGAAGAGTTTTCAACATGAATTGGATGCCAATTTGGAGGTTAAAGCAAAAAATTGGGTGAAATTTGGGAACTTAGCCAATTTGGGGCTAAATTTGGGAATTTTGGATTTAGATCAAAATAAAATGGATATCAGGCTTCACCAAGGCCAATTGATGGTTGATTTTGATGTATAAGAATGTTATCAAGATTTTGAAACATTAATTGGGGCCAATTGACTAGGATATGGGTTCAATTTGGTGAGAATAGGTCATGTGGCTAAGATTGGGGCTTTAACCTAACTCAAAATTGAGCTCAAATAATGGGCTAATTAAGGTTGGCTTTAGTTTATTTTGTTCATATAAAAAGTGAATTTGATTTTATAATTGAAATTGAGGTCAACTGAGATCAAATTTATGAAAATTTGAGTTGGATTTGGGGAAATTTGTGTCTTTAAAGGGAAATTTGGGGATTTTGGATAACGGTGGTCAAATTGGCCAAATTGAGACATGTGGTAGTTGAGAGAAATGAAATTAGGAATATTTGGGATTTATTGCGATTTTATGGGAATTTTTGGAATTTTTTGGATTTTAAGCGATGGAGGGGTATTTTTGTAATTTGGGGGTGTTTTAGGGGTAAAAGACCAATATGGGTATTTTGGTAGATTTGAGGTACCAATCATCACCCATAAGCCATGGACCAATGGAAACCCCATTTTGGGTCCTCTACATAGTGGTCTTAGCTAAACCATAGTGCGAGGGCTAGTAGGTTTAGGGACCATCTACATGAGTATCCCAAAAGATCAGGGGATCTAGGCTAGAAATTTGAGTTCAAAGTTGTGAGTGATTGAGAGTGTAGATGAGTGTAGTGAGTGTAGTGAGTGTCTTAGCTCCAGACCAACACCCAAGATTAACCCTAAGGTCCAGCAGTCCTAAGGGTGACTCATCTTGAGTTTCCCCCATCGTGACCCAACCTATTAAGTGCTAGAGGTTAGGACCAATATGTGGAACGTCAAGTTGAGTAGAGAAGAGTTTGGAATTTCTAGTGTTGAGGGTGCCTTTTCTAGTTTTCTAAGAATAGTCAATAGGAAAATCCAATGGCTAGACCATAGGCTACTAAAGAGGAAAAACTAAACCTCAACCAAAAGTGAGGTCAACAAGGGAAAGCTGTGATAGATGTGCAAAAAGAAAAATTAATAAGGAGAGTTAATGATTAAGAAGTAAAATTTAATATTGCAAAAGCTATGAAATATCCTGCAATAGAAAAAGACAATGAATGTTTTAGGTTGGAGGTTACTGATTATATAAGTAATGATCAATTTAAGAAAGAGTTTGAATAAAAATTAAAACAAGAAGACTTTAGTGAAAATGAAGATGAAATAAAAAAAGAAAATTTAGATTATATTCAGGATAAATTTTAAACTTTAGATTTGTTGGAAAATGATAATAAAAATCTTATTCATTCAAGTATTAAACCATCTGAACTTGAATTGAAAGTATTACCTGCTCTTTTAAAATATGTATTTTTAGGAGATTCATCTACATTGCTTGTTATTGTATCCTCTGAGTTAACTGAAATTCAAGAACAACAATTAATAGAAATGTTAAAAAATTTAAAAAGGTTTTTGGTTGGACTTTAGCAGATATTAAAGAATTTAGTCCTCCAATTTATATGCAAAGAATTTTATTAGATGATCAATACAAAACTAAAGCTGATCCTCAGAGGAGATTTAACCCAATAATGAAAGAAGTTGTTAAAAAAGAAATTTTAAAATGGACAGATGCTGGAATTATATATCTTATTTCAGATGGTGCTTGGGTAAGCCCAATTCACTGTGTTCCAAAGAAATGATGAGTGACCGTTGAAGTAAATGAGAAAAATGCATTAATTCCATTTAGACAAGTTACTAGTTGGCAAATTTGTATAAACTATAGAAAATTAAACTTGGCCACCAAAAAAGATCACTTTCCTTTACCCTTTCTAGACCAAATGTTGAATAGATTGGCTGGAAATAAATATTACTATTTTTTAGATGGATATACCGGTTATCATCGAATTCCATTTGCTCCAAAGAATTAAGACAATACAACATTTACAAGCCCTTATGGAACATTTGCTTTTTGTAGAATACTTTTTGGACTATGCAATGCACCTGCAATATTTCAAAGATGTATGATGTCAATATTTAGTAATTTGATTGAGCATGAAATGGAAGTGTTTATGGATGATTTCTTTATGTTTGGGACTTCATTTTAATTATGCTTAAATAATTTAGAAAAAGTTCTAGAATTATGTGAAACAATTAACCTAGTACTAAAATGGAAAAAATATCAATTTATGGTTGCAGGAGGAATCGTACTTGGGCATAAAATTTCTAAAAATGGCATGGAAGTAGATCCTGCAAAAATTCAAGTTATTGAAAACTTATCAGCACCGACTACGGTTAGAGGGGTAAGAAGTTTTCTAGGACATGTTGGTTTCTTCAGGCATTATATAAAGAATTTTTTAAAAATAACTAAGCCATTATGCCAACTTTTAGAAAAAGATATAAAATTTGTATTTAATGAGGAATGCATAAAAGCATTTGAATTATTGAAAGAAAATATAATCACTGCACTTATAATAGTACCACTTGATTTGGAAAACCATTTTAAATAATGTGTGATGTTAGTGATTATACTATTGGAGCAGTTTTAGGACAAAGGCACAACAAAGCTTTTAAAGAAATATATTATGCTAATAAAATTCTAAATAATACTCAAATAAACTACACTACTACTGAAAGAGAGTTATTAGCTATTGTCTGAGCCTTTGATAAATTTATACCTTACTTAATTGGAACTAAATGTATAGTACATACAGATCATTTTGCTATTAAATATTTAATGCAAAAGAAAGATGTTAAACCAAGGTTAATTAGATGGATCTATTGCACGAGTTCAATTTTTCTGTAGTTGATAGAAAGGGATTTAACAATTAAATAGTTGATCATTTGTGTAGACTAGAAAAAGAAATATTAACTAATTTTGCAAAATAAAATTTTAGAAAATTTCCTTGATGAACAATTATATAGTATTTATGAAATAGATACACCGTGGTATGCCGATATGTGATATTCTACATTAGATATTAAGAATCAAAATTTAAAGAAATTCATATATGTTTCAAAATTCTATTTTTGGGATGACCCATATTTATATAAACAATGTAAAGATCTAATTATTAGGAGGTGTGTGCCTTAGAAATAAATTAAACAAATAATTGAAAGATTTCATGATTATGAATTTGGAGGAAATTTTGAAATAAATAGAAGTGCTTATAAAATTTTACAAGTTGGATTTTATTGGCCTACTCTTTTTTGAGATGTTAATGAATATATTAAAACATACGATCGATGTCAACGAGTAGAAAATATTTCTAGAAGACACGAAAAGCCTCTAAATTACACATTGGAAGTTGAAATTGTTTATGTATGGGGATTAGATTTTTTGGGACAATTTATGCCTTCATTTGGAAACTTATATATATTACTTGCTGTTAATTATATGTCCAAATGGATTGAAGTTGTTTTTGTACCTAAATGTGATGCTAGGAGTGTTTATAAATTTTAAAATAAAACCATTTTTACAAGATATGAAATGCCGAGAGTAATTATTACAGATGGAGGATCACATTTTAGAAATAAGAGAATCGAGAAATTGATAAAGAAATATGATATTATGCATCAATTCTCTACTGCTTATCATCCTCAAACTAGCGGTCTACCAGAAATATCGAATCGTGAAATAAAATGAATTTTAAAAAATGTTGTAAATCTCTAAAAATTAGATTGGTCTGCTAGATTAGATACATAAACATTTTTGGAATGTCCCCATACAAAACTGCTTATAAGAATCATATAGGACTGTCCCCATACAAACTTGTTTTTGGAAAAACATGCCACTTACCAGAAGAATTGGAGCATAAAGCATTTTGGGCTATTAAGAAATTTAAATTTAATCTAAAAGATGCTGGTGAGAAAAGATTTTTGCAACTCAATGAACTTGAGGAGATTAGAAATGAAGCATATGATAATGCAAAAATCTATATAGAGAAAATGAAAATATGGCTTCATTGAAAGATTATTCAGAAGAAGTTTGAACCTGGACAAGAAGTTTTATTATATAGTACAAGATTGAGATTATTTTTAGGAAAGCTAAGATCCAGATGGTTAGGATCATTTAAAGTGATTAAAGTATATCATTATGGAACTGTTGTTCTTAAGGATCCTAAAACAGGAAAAAAATAATTAAGGCTAATGTGCATCGATTGAAACATTACTATGAAGGAAACATACAACAATTTAAAGAAGTTTTAATGTTAATTCAACCCAACTAAACAAATGGTATGTCAAATTGATGACATTAAACCAAGCGCTTTGTGAGAGACAACCCATATATAAATCTATATATCTATATATTATTATTTTGTTAATAAGTGTGTTTATGTATTAGGAAATAATAGTATTTTTAAGTCCTACGCAATTTTATATATCATAAATTAAGACAAATATTCATATTGGAGGAAAATTTGGAGTCAAATTGAAAAAAAAATTCACACGCAAATTTGGCCTCTGCGGCCGACGGTGGCACCCGCCTAAAAGGCCTATGTACCGACAGCGCCATCGGGAGTGTCGACGGCGTCCCGAGCATTTTCCACATGCTGATCGGTTTTGGCAGACTTTTGTGGGATTTCACTCTACAATAACCTTTGAGAGGTGTTTTTAAAGTCCTACAAACTGACTTGGACGTCCAGAAACTTCCTAATTTTAAATTTCATGACTTCCAATTATAGAAATATTTTAAGGTGTGAAGTTTTCAATAGAAGAAAGTTTATCTGTTTTGACGCGCAGAGATTATACAACAAAGTCATAAAAAAGAAGACACTTATCAAGCAGAGAGGCTTTTTCAATCATCAAGTGATTAATACATGTTCATAGATCGAGAAAATCATTGTACAGAGGCGTTGGGAAGTTCTGTGCTACACTACCACTGCAATTGTAGTACCCATAGTAAAAGAGTTTTATGCTAACTTACATGGAATTACCCAAGGAGTTATCTTCGTTCGAGGTAAGGCTGTACCATTTACTTCAGCTCAGATTAATGATTTGTATATGATAGAAAACATTCCAATCTGTCATTACACAAATTTTATCCCAATGAAAAATATGATACAAGAAGTATATAATTTTCTGCTGGATGAACATGATAATTGGGAAATCAGAGATGAGGGATATGTTAGTTTCTTTGCTTCGCTACTTAATCCAATTACAAAACAATGACATTTCTTCATATATTCAAAACTACTACCCACCATGAAGACTAGTAGAGTTATAAGAGAAAGTGTCATTCTAAACTATTGCATTCAAATGAGAAAACCAATTGATGTGAGGTCTATTATTTTCATGAATGGGCCAATATATGGACTTGGGCATCTTTCTATAATTTTCCTACTTTGCAGTCAATCTCAAGTTACATATGAAAGTTGCGAAAAAGTTTTACTACCTTGGGAGCCCATGATTCCTATCGATGGAAATTATATAGAGAATTGCAATGAAGCATTAGATGGTATTTTGGACTATTCATCACATGCTTCAACACCATTGATGCCACCAACAATTGGAAGTTCAATATCTTTGGAGAAGAGAACGAAGAAAATAGAAAGAGAACTACAAAGTATTATGAATGCAATAGGAAATCTTAACGACGTTTTTTATCACCTAGATTAGAGAATGAATGAGAACTTTGAACATACAGAAACAGTTGAAGTAGGATTGGTACAGATGTTCAAGAAAAATGGATGGATCAATGAAAATTTGACTGATCATTTCCCGTACCAACCCTTCTACAATTTGTATATCCACTACCAGTCTAGGGGAGATATTAGAGGAGGAGAAAGTACTGAAGATGAGGCAGATTAATTGAAGAAGTTGAAATCTCTACTATTTTAAAATACTTATGCTTTAATGTAATTGTGTGGAATTGATTTACTTTACTTTGCTTTAGAACTTTGATTATGTGTATAGTTTTGTGTTAGCGTTCTAGTGTTGTGGCTTGAATTTGATGCTGAATTATAATTTAGTTTTCTCTAAAGAAGTGGAAATGTGATTAGAAAAATGTATTTGTAAAAAGTGTATTTTCATATATAAAAGTTAGCTTGGTTTTGTTTGTGAAAATGTTTGTTTGTGAATTATTTTTTAGATGAAATTTAATGTTCAAAAAGACTAAATAAACTTTGGAGTAAATTGAGAGAAAATTGAAAATTAAAAAAATCAAAATATGGATTTTTTTGGCCACTCGCGACAATGGCGCCGGCATGGGCGCCGACAGCGCCCTAGACCCGAACCTACCCAAATACCTTTAAATTTTCTAATTTCACAGTGAAACGCCATTTTTACCCCTTGAGTCACCTTCAACCTCCAGTTATTAGACCTAGGGCTTGCTATTACTCAAATTTGAGACGATTTTAAGGAAAAAAAGTTTGGGTTTCCTCTTCTCTAGGTAAGACTACACTTTGAACTCAAAATTTTTTATTTTCACCAATGATTTATCTTACATTGTCGAGATCCAAAATTTTGAGATTTTTTTGGAAGACTTTGAGAAAATCCTTTGGGGAAGAACTCTTAGTAGATTTAAGTTTAAAACATTTGACATTGTGATTTTTAGAGTTTTTGGGAATTTGTTTGGGTTTTATCAATTTTTGTAGATTTACCATGTCACCTAGAATGAGCAAAAGAAAGAGAAAGGTAGATTTTGATGATCAAAAGTTTGTCAATTACAAGGCAAACATTTCCTGTAATAGTCTACGTACAACTAAAAAAGTGATTCCAAATCAAGGATTTAAAAATCCGGGAGGAGAAGTCGAGAGATTAATCAATGCTCAGTAGTGGGAGAATTTTTGCTACTTTACTGTTGAGGCAATTATTGGTGTAGTGATAGACTTCTACAAAAATTTCAAGGAGACTTCTGAATACTATTTGTTTGTTCGAGGGAAAATGGTGGAGTTTACTCAAAAGAAGATTAATGAATTTTATCAGTTGGAAGATGTGTATAGATGCCAGCACAAATCATTTTCTACTACAAATGAGGCCTTGTATGAGGTAATTTCCTTTCTTACTGATGGAAGAGGAACCTGGAAGGTGAAGAATGGAGTAAAGGTAAACTTTCCTCTTTCTATGTTAAATGTAGTATCTAAGGCCCGACACTATTTTATTTTTAGAAAAATGATTCCAAAAAATCATCATAGTGAGGTTACAAGGAATAGAGCCATCTTTAACTTCTTTATCCAACAAATGAAAAGAATAGATGTAGGCTCTATTATTTATAGAAACACTAGATCTATTGCTTCTGGAGAGACTTCTAGAGGTTTAGCACACCCTGCCTTAATTTTCACAACATGTGAACATGGAAGAGTTGATTATAGACCATATGAGGTGAGGATTGAACCTCTAAAACCTATTGGGCCTGCCAATATAAAGACTTATGAATCTCATGTTGGATAGAGATCTGGAAGTAGAACTAGGGATATTCCTTCAACTTTAGTTACATCTAGTACCCCTACTATCCAAGAACTTATGGAACAAATGATGATCCAACATGGATATATTTTGAGAATGGATCATATAATGGAAAATATGAAGGGCAGAAATGCTCACTTTGATAATTTGATAAGACAAAAGTTTGAATATGATGCTACTTATGATGCTGCAATTGTCAAATTAATGATGGGTGATCACTCAATTTAGTTTCCTACTCACCTTTTTTTTACTCCACATCAACAACAGAATTTGGATGTGGAAGAAGAAGAAAAAGAAGACGATGATTGGTGATGCTTTAGTTAGATTTTTGTTTAGTTTCTGTTTAATTGTACTTTATTGTTGAGACTATTTGTTTGTGGATTGTAGTACTTTATTTTATTGTATGTTGTGTTGTGAACTTTTGATTTTTGAAAATGCTAGAAGTTATTAGTTTTTAGTACTTTGATGGATGTATTTGTAGTTAACTCTTTCTCAACAAATTTTTATATGTATTATGTGCTATTTAATGTTTTAAGTCTTGTAGCTTTTCATATTAGCATCTACAATATTTTAGAGTTAAGTTTCAAAAAAGAACCTTCAACAAGTTCATCTTTTTTGTATGTATTAAATGTTTTACCCTTAATTTTACATTTCTACATTTAAAATCTTTCAAAAATTTAAGTTTGGG
This sequence comes from Phalaenopsis hybrid cultivar, assembly GCA_002079205.1. Classification (NCBI taxonomy): domain Eukaryota; kingdom Viridiplantae; phylum Streptophyta; class Magnoliopsida; order Asparagales; family Orchidaceae; genus Phalaenopsis; species Phalaenopsis hybrid cultivar. The sequence continues at coordinate 15,786 of JXCR01131643.1, forward strand.
GGGAAGAAAAATTCCTTTAAAGAAAAGAGACTTAATTTTTATTTGTCCTCAATTAGTTATATTTTCAAAATATTTTAAAAAAAATTAACATGACCTTTGGTATTAGAGGGTAACTTTAGATAATTATATCTATGTTTCTAAACATATAGTAAACTTAAGTAGAATTTTTAAATAATAAAGGTTAATTTTAGAGATCAAGATATTTGGTATGATAGAATAAGACCATGTTTTTCTATTTTAAGTAAAGGAATTTGTATTTTTAAAGTATTAAAAATCTTAGAGATTCATGTAAGAAGAAAAGAATAAAACCTTATGAAAAATTTTTAAAGCTAAGAAGAAAAGATTAAAACCTTATGAAAAATTTTTAAAGCTAATATGAATTTATATAGTGAAGAAATTTGAAAAGTTTTAAATTTTAAGAAGTTGATAGTGAAGTTGAAAATCATTAAAGGCTATCGAGATATAGTAATCCTCACATAAAAAAAAGAAAGAAGCAAAAGAAAAGAAAAGAAAAGAAAAAGAATTAAAACTGATCCTGAAAAGAAAAAGAAAGGAAAAGAATAAAGATGTGAGGAGAAGCTTGAGGAGATGCCTAATTAAAAATTGGCTTCACTTAAATCAACTTAAAGAAGAAGGCTTAACTACATTTTCTAAACTTATATTTAAATATTAGCATTTTTATTAGTAAAGTTTCATGAAGTTCTTTTTAATATGAATATTCTAAGTGGCTTTAATATGAATGATTTGTAATTTTTCTTGAAAAGAATAGAGAATAAAAAATCTTAGAATTGACTAATAAATATTCTTATATCTTTAGTGTTAACTAAAGTTATTTAGAATTTCTCTTAAGTGATACTATTATATCTAATGAGCTACGATATGGAAATCTAGAAGATAAAATCTTTACCATAAGTCATATTTTTATGTAGAAAAATGGTTACATGAGGACAAGTAACATGTATGTTTAAGGGATTTTGATGCACCAAAAATATATGCATTTTTAGACCCATATTTTATACTCATTTTTGGTGATATTGCACTTAAAGATATTTTTTATTTTTAATTGCAGGTTGTTGATTTTGAGGACTTGGAGCAAAAAAGGAAGCAAAAAGGATAAAATTTGGAGTCAAAACGAAGAAGTTAAAAATTTGTTCAGCACTGACGGTGCCAGACTGGGTGCCGATGACACCGTTTGACAGAGATGAAGGAATTAAATAGATGGCCTATGGCGCTGACGGCGCCAGTGTTGGTGCAGAGCATGTTTCTAAAAGATTCGACAAATTTGGATGTTTTTTAAAGAGTTTTTGGATGCACCTATTGGAGAACCGACCTAGGCTCTATTTAGGGCCGAAAATTGATCAGAAACCCCCCTCGCACCATTTCAACTTCTTCCACTCATTTTTAATTTTTCTCTTCACACACCTACATTCCACGCCATTTAAAACCATTAGTAGTTATTGTTTTTATAGTTTTGAGTTTTTCTGGTGAGTTTAAGTGAGAATTCTTATTTAAGAAGTGTTGGAGAGGAAGAGAAGTGAGAGATTTCTTCTTCCAACATTTCCTAAGAGAGGCTACAAAGGATTTTCTTTGAGACAGAAAGAGTTTCAGATAAGTGTTGATTGTTTATTATTGTTGTATGAACATTCTTCTATATACTAAATTTTTGTTTTGTTGTATTTTTCTCATGAAGTTTGAGTAGATTACTTTATCTTTCACCCTACTCTGAGATATGGTGAAATGAAGAGATAATGTGGATGTGCCAAAGTGAAAATTTAAAATAAATTGGGATGATTTTTCAACTCCGCTCTTAACTTACTTTTTTGATCTGGCCAATTTAATTATTAAATATGTTGTGAAACATATGATCCCGGAAATGGAGTATGAGTTCTACAACTGAGTTAGAATCACATTTAAGTCTATGAAGGAGTATTTCGTTCATGGAATTAAGTGCAAATAAATAGAAAAATATACTTTATTGGGTGTAGGATTGGAGATTTCTAGGGTGACAGTCTAAAATCCCCAATTCAATTATAGTGTTTAAAAACTAAAGCGAGAGTTAGTCTTCAGAGGAAGGGAAGTGGGAGCTTTGGAGTGGGAGCCAATATCCTCCTAGCCTAGCCACGGATTTAGGGACTAAACTTAAGATTAGCCAATGATTTTCTATAACACTGAATCAGGATAGATAATTAAATTTGCTATTATTTGACACAGTATATATTTAAATCATTTATCTCATCTCATTTCACCAAAAACTCATTGTAGTGAGAAAGGTGTTTTTTCATACTAGAAAACTTCATCACATAAGCATAGTTTAGTAGTTATTAATTTTAAAACCTACTTTTAAATTCTGCTAGTAGTAAATAATTTAGCTTTGATAGTATCTTAAACATTCAAAATTAGTGATAGTAATTTTGTTTGATTTCTATAAATTTCCTAGTTAATTTATCATTGTCGGCACTATTTTTTGGTGTGGGGTTTGCCCGTAAGAAGCTATCGGTCATCGGAATTGAAATCTCGTTGCCCGCTTCGGAAGGAC
>JXCR01131645.1:0-22768 GCA_002079205.1 Phalaenopsis hybrid cultivar
GATAACTTTAAAATTTTCTATTGATTTGTAGAGTATGCAAGATGAGATGATGGAACTGATGGACGTTAGCACAGAGATACAAGAATCTCTTGGTAGAAGTTATAATGTTCCTGATGATATTGATGAGGAAGAACTCATGGGGGGTATACTTCTACATATTATATTTTTATGATGATTTGTTTTGGTACATTTACATATATACCACACAATTCTCATGTATTTATGTGTCTAACACTGAAACTTTAATATTTTCATTCATAACACTCGAATATTTAACATAACATCAAAAATACAAATTTACTAACTTCTTAAAAGCTTTCATGCATATGTTTATAGCACCATGATATTATAAATGTAAATATCAAACTTTACGTGGTATATGTAAATCAATACGAATTGTGTGGTACTTATGTAATTTCCCATTTTTTTTGCAGTTGCGCATAAGTTTCNATCTTGTGCATGAGCATGATGCATGATTAGGGAGGTTTAAAAATGTGTCACATAAGCTCGATAAATACTTAATTTAACATCTCATATTTTTTTGTCCTCAATGATGAGCTGCATGTTTTTATATTTTTATATGTATTTACATATTTAACTTAAAATCTGATAACGCAAGTGACAGTTTGAAAAGTCACCGATCACCCAATTACTCAAGGGGCGACCATAAGTCGAGTCGAGAGTAGAGCATGGGATTGAGTAGGGCTTCATTAGTAGAGTTGGCTACCACGTATAATTCATTATTAGATGATAATATTCGAGTTATTTGGATAGAATAAAATAAAATAAAATGTTCTTTCCGATTTGATTATAAACATACGAGGTTCCGAACTTGTTAGATGAGCTACGAGTGTCTGGCAATCAACTCGTAACTCGGCTCAATAAGAGCAAGTTCTAACTTGTTTGATTAAATAATGAACAAGTTTAAACATAAATGCTTGACTGTTAAATGAATAAGCTCGAACACCTTGTTTGATTTGTTAATGTTCATGAACAGTATCATTCAAACCTTGTGAACATGTTTGGTAAACAGTTTCATTTAAAGTTTATAAATAAGATTGATTTAATGCTCGTGAATAAAATCACTCGAGGCTTAATTTAAGCTTGTGATTTAGCTCAATTTAAAATTCATTTATATTAAGTTAAATTAGATTTTAATTTGTAGCACATAAAACAAGATAAAGATTTATTTGTTAGTTCTTCATTTATTTTATGCATTTATAAGCATATATTAGTTATTCATTCAAAAGCTCATTTATTTTTGTAATTTCAATAAGCAACTCATTTATAAGCTTGATAAGCTTTGATTAGAGACTAATAGCTCAACCAAACTAATTATTTTGATTGATAAGTCTTATCAAGTTAGAAAATAAATGATGTCCTAACAACAATTTTGATTTATCAAATAAATGTTGTTTGGATAGAAATAAAGGTGCTCGATAGTTTACTCCTTGATTTGTTTGATGATGACTCGATTATCATCATTTGAAATGAACGAACTCAAATAAGAACAAAACCTAAATATAAACACAGATCTTGGTTAGAGCTCAAGCACGAATTTTATAAACAACCTTATGTTGTGAAAAACAACGACAATAAAGCGAAAAATGGAACGAGAAAAATTGCACGCAGAAAAAACACCAAAGCGACACACAGATTTACGTGGTTCGACAAATTTGCCTATGTCCACAAAGCTGCAGAGGATTTTATTTCTTCGAGGAATTACACTGTCGAGCGCCTTGACATTTACAAGAAAATCTCTATTTTCTTCTCTCATTTCCTCTCTCTCTCTTCCTCTCTTTCTCTTAGCTCTCAAGATAACTTGATTTGGTCTTGCTTGACTTTCATTTCCCTTAAACCAAAAGATACTATTTATAGAAACCATGAGAGCGGCAGGTGGGAGGTAGGTGAGCGGTAGATGGGATGTGATAGGTGAGCGGTAGGTGGGTGTGGTAGGTGGGATACTTAATTAAGAAGCTAACTAAATTCGGTGGACCGGGTCTCCATATTACCCAACAATTCTCCAACTTGGAGATTGTGACACTGAATGCATCACCTACTAGCTGCTTCATCTACTAGTTGTACCGACCTTTTCCTCAAACATGATATCTTACACCTCTGCAACTCGAAGCCCTTGTCTTCATGCCAGAACACCAGCTGAAGTTGAGCACAACTTCAGCTTCTCACGAGTAACACCCTCAATTGACATATCACCATCAGCGTAGCCTCGTACCACCAAGCTCTTTCCTGGTTACTCTCGTATCTGCTTACAACTCTCACTGCATAAGCAATTTTTTGCCCCTGCTGAAAGCCTTTTCAAAAAGTTCAGCATTGTACCTCTTACTGCCACCAAGTGCAGTCTTCACTCAGTACACCCACTTGTTGCGTAATGCCTTCTTCCTTGGTAGAAGTTTTGTCAGCTCCCAAGTCAGATTCCTGGAAGGGAATCCGTCTCCTCTTTCTTGGTCAGCTCTCACTTGCTCGAATTCTCATCTTGCAAGATTTCTTCATAGCTCTGTGGTTCTCCACCATTTGTCTGTACAATATCCAGTTTTCCTGCCTTTGGCAATATGCAACTTTTCAAGAAATGGACATTCTTCTGCTTCCTCATAATGAGCCTCTGACTCATGTGTCTACGCCTGAGTAAACCTGTAGTCATATATAGTGTGTTAGTTTTCTTACCCCGAGCCATTACTAATGCTTCTTTGGTAACCTTTCAGATGCTATCTGAGAACACTACTTAATGACCACCCTCATTGAGCTACCCAACAGAGATGATGTTTTTCTTCAACTCAGGAACGTGTTTGACCTTTTGCAATGTCCATTTGCTCTTATTAAAGAGTGCAATATCAACGTCTCCCATCCTCACCACGTCTAGAGCTTTTTCATCAGTCATATGTATCTTCCCAAAGTTACCTGCAACATAATTTCATATTAACTCTCGGCGGGAAGATATATGCAAGGAAACCCCTGAATCCAGCATCTGGTCATCAACAAAACTGTGAGCTACCAGCAATAATGCATCATGTATTTCTTCAGTTACAACATTAACGTCATCATTCTCCTTCTTCTTAGGATTCTTGTAGTTCCTTTTTATGTAGCCAGCCTTGCCACAATTCCAGTAAGTTGTCTGCTGACCTGAATTTGATTTTAATCTTCCACGGTTTGAGTTTCTATCTTGTGATTTCCTTATGGAATCAACAATCAGTGCCGAAATTGAACCCGAGGTCTCGCTAGAATCTTTCCTGTGCACCTTCTCAGACAAAATCAATTCACGAATATCATCATATTTCAGCTTAGATTTACCTGCAGAATTGCTAACTGCCATCCTCATTGCTTCCCAACTATTTGGAAATGATGCCAACAATATCAACACACGTATCTCATAATCAAAATTAATTTCAATAGATGACAACTGATTTGTGATAGTGTTGAAATCATTCAGGTGTTGAGCAATAGACACACCTTCCACAATCTTCATGTTGAATAAATTTTTCATCAGATGCACATTGTTATTCACCGATGACTTTTCATACATACCTGATAGCCGTCATGAGATCTTCAGCAGTCATCTCATTGATGATGTTGTGGGCAATCGATCTCAACAGGGTTAATTGTATAACCCCCAGAACCTGTCAATCCAACAGATTACATTCTGCCTCGTCCATCTTTTCTAGTCGCTTTCCCAGTAACGGAAGATGAAGTTTCTTCCCATATAGGTAGTCATCTATCTGCATCATCCAATAAGTAAAATCTGTGTCATTGAACTTCTCGATCCCCGATGTCTTCACTTCGTCTCCACCCATCGCTCTTCCTTAGATTCAAACCCAAGGCTCTGATACCAGTTGTTGTGAAAAATGAAGACAATAAAGTGAAAAATGGAACGAGAAAAATTGCACGCAGAAAAAACACCAGAGCGACACACATATTTACGTGGTTTGACAAATTTGCCTACGTCCACGGAGCTGCAGAAGATTTTATTTCTTCGAGGAATTACACCGTCGAGCGCCTCGACGTTTACAAGAAAATCTCTATTTTCTTCTCTCCCTTCCTCTCTCTCTCTTCCTCTCTTTCTCTTAGCTCTCAAGATGACTTGGCTTGGTCTTGCATTTCCTTTAAAACAAAAGAGACTATTTATAGAAACCATGAGGGCGGTAGGTGAGAGGTAGGTGAGCGGTAGGTGGGATGTGGTAGGTGAGCGGTATGTGGTTGTGGTAGGTGAGCGGTGGGTGGGATACTTAATTAAAAAACTAATTAAATTCGGTGGACCGAGTCTCCACATTATCCAACACCTTAAGCTTGAACAAAACCATAAAAACTTGAGTTGAGTTGGAGCTCGAATTTTATAGACAAGCTCAAATTTAACACAACCCTGCTTGACTCTGCTCCATCAGTTTGCATCCCTAATAAACCATTTAGTTGAAGTACTCTTTGCAATTTTCATTCTAATGAATTCTGCATGTTTTATTTACAATATCAACTAAAAATTGAATACAATGCATTATCAACTCTAAAGATGGTTGACGGGCGGAACCGCCAACCACCATTGGCTCGCAACCGGTCAGCTCTGGGTTGAACCCATGATCCAAATACTGAGTACCACCATCATATAACATCAATCGTCTGGGTGGATTCACACCCCAAACCAGGGAGAGGGGACTTGCAACTGATGAAGCAAATGTCTACCAACTAATTTTGGAAAGCGGCGCAAAATGCATTATATATATATATATATATCCTTTAATCTGCTTCCCGCGCCCCACAGAAGCTCTGGTTTAACTCAAAGGGGTAGAAGAAATGCAGTCTCCTCTGCATTGCTTATGGTGGATCAGTTTCGTGGTGCGAATCTTTCCACTGTGCTTGATTTCTCGAATGTCTTTTCCGTGAACGGATCATTGTGTTTTCAATGCACCTTCTCGTGTTTCACGTTTATTTTTGGTTTTTAGTCATTGCGATCAACAGGTTAATTGGGGGTTCAGTCAAGTACAAGTTGCTATTGAACTTACTATGTGTAGATTTTCAGAAGTTTATGGTGGATAGAGAGTCTGCATTTTAATTTTTTGATTAGTAATAGGATTTTGGATCCGGGGCAGGGAAGAGGTTTTGTGATTACGGATGGCGATCATGCTTCAGCTGGGGGTTCTTTCTCTTGTCACGGGATTTGGAAGGAATTTGCAGAGTTCGATTGGTTTGTTATTAAACAGTCGGTTTGCATCTGGGTTCGAGCATTTTGGTATGGTCTCTAGAAAGAGGGGAATGGTTCAATGTTTAAGGGGAAGATATTTGAGAATTTGTTTCCAGAGAGGCGATTCTGCAGTAGTGGAAAAAGAGGAAATAAAGAAGCATAATAATGATCTAAGTGCTGAACAGTTGAGCATTGTGATGAAATTTGGTGGTTCTTCAGTAGCAACAGCTGAGAGGATGAGGGAGGCTGCAAATATCATTCTGAGTTTTTCAGATGAGAAGCCAGTGATTGTACTCTCTGCTATGGGAAAAACTACAAACAAACTTTTGCAGGTTTGAGGTATCCTATGATCCCTAGCTACTGCAAAAATAGATGCCCCTGGGTTCGACATCTAGTCCTGAATCTTATATTTCTTACTTAGGCAGGGGAGAAGGCAGTGAGCTCTGGTGTATCCAATGTGTCTGGAATCGATGAGCTGAGGTTCATAAAAGATTTACATCTAAGGTAAGTTATTTCCTTGCCTAATCATGCTTACGTTTTCTAATATTTATTTCTGGTTTGTTTCTATGGATATAATTGTGCTCATTTTTTATTACAGGACAGCGAATGAATTAGGAGTAGAGAAGGCAGTCATATCAGGTGAATTTTGTTTAAGCATTTTCATAGATGAGGCATCCTGCAATTATATAAGTCTTTCCTGGCTTTATTGTCATGTTTTACTGATGGCAATGGTTAATTTTTATTTCGAAACCATGGTTTTCAGACAGAAATAAAACACATTTGATTTTGTATAATAGAAAACAATTTAGATAAATTGAGGTTTGTTGGATGAGAAAATTTACAGTTCCATGACTATTTGCTAAATATAGGTTTTAAATCGATGAGGAAAACAGTAGAATCTGATCAGGAAATATGCAATATTGTCTGACATTCAAATCATTTGTATACATCCGATTAACGGTAATAAATGTATTGCGACCTGTTGAGAAATTAGGGTGAAGAAAAGCTAAAATCGACACAAATCCAGAAGAACACAAAGATTTAACGTGGTTCGGCAAAGATGCCTACGTCATCGGAAGCATAGCAGCGAATTCCTTTCAATATTCAGAAAAGAGATTACAAAAATCAGGGATAACACCTAGGGTTACATACATGTCTATTTATAACCCTAGAAAAACCTGGAGTACAATATGTAATTACCAAATTACCCCTGTACCTCACCCCAACCCACATAAGGAAACTCCCCTGATTTGGACAGAATCTTTCGCTCTGTTCCGCTCCGCTCCAGCATTTGCCCCTTTATGGTATATGAGTCATATCTAACAAATTTTCACCTTGGCGAATATCCAACCTTTTAGGAGAAATACGTCATGAAGTTTCTTACATACCAGAAGTGGGTTGGGCCACCATGTTTCTCTAGTAACTGCAAACATTCAACAAGTCCAAGCAATGCAAGAACTTGTTGATAGTAACTAACTTGGTTAACATATCAGCTGCATTTTCATCAGTATGAACCTTCTGTAACAGTATCTCACCAGAAACAATCAATTGTCTGACCTTGTGATATCTGACATCAATGTGCTTGGTTCTCGCATGGTACACCTGGTTCTTAGTCATATAAATAACACTCTAACTGTCACAATGCAATTGAACTCCACCTTGCTCAACGGCCAGTTTCTTTACTAGCCCACCAAGTCATAAGGCTTCTTTTGCAGCTTCAGCTACTGCCATGCACTCAACTTTAGTTGTAGATAATGTCACAATAGACTGAATTGTTGATTTCTAACATATATGTCCTCCACCAAGAGTAAACACATACCCAGTTATAGACCTTTTGCCATCCAAATCACCAGCATAATCAGAATCAACGTACCCCACAACTGAAGGATCATTCTGCTGACTGTAAAAAGTAATTTCATGTCCTACAGTACACTTTAGATACCTAAAAATCCACTTGATTGCTTCCCAATATCGCCTTACAGGTTTAGCCATGTATTTGCAGACTTGATTAACAACATGGGTCAAATTAGAACGAGTACATATCATTGCATACATCAAGCAGCCAACTGCACTGACATATGAGATCTTTTTCATGTCTTCGATTTTTGTATATGTTTTAGGACATTGTTCTGAAGAAAGCTTAAAATGATTTGTCAAAGGAGTGCTTACAGGCTTTGCTTTGCTCATCTTAAATCTGTCCAGCACTTTCTTAACATATAAACATAATCGTCTTGAGTCTCTATCTCGATGAATCTTCATTCCAAGAATCTTCTTCGTAGGAACCAAGTCTTTCATGTCAATTTTCTAGCTCAATAAAGCTTTCAAACCACAGACATCATTCATATTCTTTGCAATAACCAATATATTATCAACATACAATAACAAAAAAATAATAGAATTATCATTAATGGTATTCACATAAATACAACCATCATACTCACATCTCTTGTAGCTAATCTGAATCATGTAGGAGTCAAACCGTTTGTATCATTGCTTTGGAGACTGTTTTCAACCCATACAACAATTTCCTTAACCTGCAAACCAGATGCTCCTGTCCAGGTTGAGTGAACCCTTCTGACTGCTCCATGTAAATCTGCTCCTCCAGATCATCATGCAAGAAAACAATTTTAACATCCATCTGCTCCAAATGCAAATCCCAAATGACTACTAATGCAAACACTGTCCTGATTGAAGTATGTCTGACCATAAGAGAAAATATTTCATCATAATCTATCTTCTTCTGCTGTGAAAATCCCTTTGCTACCAGTCGAGTCTTGAATTTTTCTCTTTTTTTATGATACTGTTGGTTTCTTTTTGTACACCCACTTGCAACCAACAGTCTTCTTTCCCTCAGGAAGTTCAACTAGCTCTCATGTGCAATTTTTTTGCAAAGACTCAATCTCTTCAACCATTGCACCCATCTATTTCTCTTTATCCTAGCTAGTCATAGCTCCTTGAAAAGTGGCTGGATCATCGCTGCTGATGATAAGTGCACAAGAGTCCAAGTCTTCATAACCTAATCTGCTAGGAGGCCTTATATTGGCGCGTCTATATCTGTCTCTGGCTAGATTATAATTTTGCAGATCATCTGGAATGTGATCACCATGTGTTGGATTTTAATCTTCAACTCTCTCATTTGTTTCTGGATGTTGTTCTAAATCCATCTGCACTGCATCTGAACTGGAGTTGTTTCCTTTCACCTTGTCTTGATTCTGTTGTAACATGAACTGTTCATAAAAAACTGCATCTCTGCTGATCACCATTTTTTTTGCAATCAGATCCCAAAACTTGTGTCCTTTCACACCTTTCTTATAGCCCAGAAAGATGCACTTCTTAGATTTTGCATCAAGTTTTGATATTTCATCTCCAAGTACATACACATGTCGGCCGTTTTTTTTTTAAAAAACTTCGTGATTTGAAAAAGTGATGATTTTGTGATTTTGAAAATAATTTAAATATAAATATAACCTTTTTGATTTTTAAAAGTAACACTTTAATTTTAAAATAGGTGAGACCAAACGGGTCTCACATTTTAAATAGTTTAGATGATTGAATACAATACTACAAATAATACGCTTATCCCGAAGAATAAATATATCACTTGTAATAGGAGTTCAATCACCTAGACTAATAAAATTTGTGACATCCGTTTTAGCCTGTAAAATAATTTATAAAAAAACCAACAAGTTCCCCTATCTAACATAAAAAATTAGATAGGGTTTATTTTATCTGGGTTCCAGGTTCCCTATAGAGGCAACCCCCTATAGTTAATTACATTTTAAATGATCGAAATCACTTAAGAAAACTCTCGATTAAGATCAGGTGGTTTTGATTTTAAGATTTCAAAGTCTAGGTTTTCATGATTGGACATGAGAAAAATCAAATGGGAATGACTCAAAATAAGAACAGTTATTTAAGGAATCAAAAGGGAAGAAAAATAGGGGATATCACAGATCTGGGAAAAAATCCCGGTGAACTCCCAAATATCCTATTGTTTGGCTTTATGTCTTTTGAAATGATGTAATTTGATATTTCAATCCTGCATATTATTTAGGACTTAGGACTTATGTTTGCACAATATCGGACTGTGCAAATAGCCTAAAAAGACAGGAGGATTTACATCGTACCGCATGGTAACCTCGGAATCCTAAAACGTTAAGACTTATAATAGTACAACAGAGTTGTACAAAAAGCCTAAAGAGTGATCCTATGGGTTGTTATTTAAACTAAAAAAATGATAGGTGATGTGAATGTGTTTTGCTGTTGCAGGTCCACCTTGAAGTTATTCCTCGTTGTGTTGTCCACAATATTCGCTCCAAACTCTTCGTAGTAGCACCTCTTGGTTTAGTTTTAGTTTTGAACATGCTCCTAACCACTAGGTTATTCTATACTAAGACATAACATATCAAAGTAACTAAGCATGCAGTGTGAAAGAAAAATAACAATGTACTGTATAGTAAAAAGGAGAGACAGTATAACATACTGAAAGAAGAGTATAACATGCTATAAAGAGTAGTATAATAAGATATAAAAACAATATAATATGCTGGGAAAATAAAATGTTGTAATATAAATTAAACATTTACACCTGGTAGGTTCATTGCTCCTTTAAGTTTAGCTATTATGCGCTGTGTAAAAGAGGAAAGTATGACCTGAAAAATGACTTAACAGAAACAGGTAAATCGTAAGAAAAAGATAAACAAATAAAATGAAATACAATATCACATATAAATGACCAAGAATAGGAAATTTATATGTGATATTGAAATGTCCCCAATTGCCATGAGGATTTGAGTGTAAGACAAACTCAAATCCCGGAGCATTGGGTTTCAGTTTTGGTCAAATTAAGGTAAGAATTTCATTATTTGATCCAATTAAATCAGTCATGAATCACAATCTAGTGCACCCTCGTGCCTAGTGTCCTAGTTATCTCATGAATTGAGGTCAGATGTCTGGCATCTTAGGATCATTTGAAAATTAGGATGATAAACTCTCTCTTAAGGTGTGCTCCTAAGACCTATAAAACATACACTTTAGTTTACTTGAAGTGTCTTAAAGTGTCTAACCTCAACTAAGTGTCTCTCAACTAACCCTCAAACATTTTTAGATTAAGCTTAGCTCACCATCAGACTCATAAAACCTAAGGGGTAAACCTATAGCTTTGACAAAAGAGTTGTGAAGTATGATTCAAACCTAATTAGGACAATTGGATGTAGGTTTATTCCAAACTTAAAAGACCTAAGTGTAGGTCTACTAATCTTTCCAATTCATATCCTTAATTGTTATTAAAACTCTCATCTTCTTCCAACCCCTAACTATTCTTCGAATTTACAATTTTATCTTTCATATGCAAAAAGGAACGGTAGATGGTTTACTATTCTATCCCCCTTTAGGTTTTATCATCTCGAAGATCCAAATCTTATTTTTAAATTTTCTCTTCCTTTTCTCTTTCCCTTAAAGCTGTGAATCATTTCTAAATATAATTAAATCGGAAATTCCCATCTTTAACTTGACCGTTAAAAAAGAAAAAAAAAACAAAACGAACGAAAAGGAGACCAATCCATTTTTAAAACCAAGTCAAATCAGTGAAGCTTAAAATAAAATCATGAATGTATCGGTCTAAAACGTTCAAATTCATTAAAAAGAAAATGATCGGATCAATCCCGAGAAGGATATCCTTTCCAAATTGCATATTAAGCAAGTTAAACATCTTAGAAAGTGCATTTCAAAAATTCAAAAACTGCAGCATGAAAGCTCCCAAAAACTGCGGTCAAATAATACAAAATGAAGCCTCGAACTGTAGCTCAAATGCCACAAAAAACAGTCTCAAACATCTCCGAAAACCGATCTGCACCGAACAATAAAAGGCACGACAAATGGGAGAAGCCATCGAAATGAATTTGAATCATTTTAACTTCTATATGAGCCACGAGCGTTACAAAAAGAAACTTCAGCACTCAACCTAACATATAGCCGAAAGTAAAGGTGTACGAAGAAAGTTCAAAGAACTTAAAAGAGAACAAAACTTAAATTCCTTTCGAAAGAAACATATAGCTTTTAATCAACTCAAAAGCTCGACAAATAATCAGCTTTCAAAAGGGCATTTGCACCCTTCCAAATCGACGATTAATTGAACCCACAACAAAGCTTCGAGAGTTTTTGAAACCTTTCATAAATCAAAGCTACATTAGTTCTCATTCTTTCAAAATAAAAGATTCAATATTAAATATTCCGCAATATGAATCATTTGAGAATACAATTTGATGCCAACTAAGTAAATAGCCAGAAGAACTTTCAAACTATTGTAAATAGAGCACCAAAAAGAAGTAGGCCTCGACCATGAATACACATTTAAAATCCTTTCATAAATAAAACTTATATTTCTTCCAAAAAAGAAAAAAAAAATCAACAAGTGTGTATGGCAAAAACATCACCCCTATGTCTCCTAAAAAAAATCAGCCAATTTGATAAGTCAAATGGTATTTATATATACGCCACACAAATTCATAGGGATTTAGGGAAAGAAAGCTAAAATTCAGGTGTCATATATGTAAATATTTTAAAATCCGAAAATTATAAGATGTGCAACTATATGTAAGAATTGAGAAGCATGCATACAAATTTACAAAATTTCATACATACTACTCAACTTATTTGCATTTACCCATCCAACCCTTGTGCATTCGCATATCCAACACCCAAATTAACTCACAAACAAGCTCACGAATAGAACTAGGGAGGAGAGCAAAACAACCACCAAACTATTTTCTCAATAAAGCCAACCGAGCCAAGCAAAAGGGGCGAACTGAAACCAGCAAAAAGGAGCAAATCAGTAAAATATTTCAGCCAACATGAAGCACTAAAAGGAGCACAAACTGAGCTCAAGAACATGGCCAACCGAGCCCCAAACATAATTTTCAACTCTTAAAAATAATCTCCAACATATATTCCATCAAAGGGGCAACAAGAAAAGTAAGATGTGATCCCCAAACATAATTTTCCAACTTTGAAAGATGATTTCCAGCATATTTTTCATCAAGGGGCAATAAGAAAAGCAAAATGTGAGCCCCAAATGTAATTTCCAGCATTTAAAAACAACTCTCAGCATATATTTCAACAAGGGGCAGCAAGGGAAGCAAAATGGGAGCCTTAAATGCAATTTCCGGCATTTAAAAACAACTCCTAACATATATTTCAACAAGGGGCAGCAAGAGAAACAAAAATGTGAGGCCCAAATGTAATTTTCAGCATTTAAAAATTAACTTCGAGCATATATTTTAACAAGGGGCAGCAAGAGAAGCAATATATGAGCTCCAAATACATTTTTTTTAGCTCGTAAACATAATTTCCAGCAAGTATTTTGATGACGGGCAGCAAGGGGAACAAAACAGAAGCCCTAAATGCATCTTTTCCACTTCATAAAATAATTTTCAACATGCATTTCTTACTTTCTAACATTTCAAGCAACGAAAATAATAGAGACAGCCCTCAAACATGTTATAAAATAATAAAAATGTATTCCATAATCACCTTAACCATGCTCTTAAGTGCTTCAAGGAAAGAAAGTAAAGATACGTATGTTTCTTTTCTCACTATTTAAGCAAATACTCATGCTTAAGCCTCAAAATAAATTTTCATATTTCATGATATACGAAATGATATAAAATAGGGGAGAAGAGAAGAATACCTCTTCTTTTTGTAAACTTAAAGCAAAGAAAGAGTAAAGTAGACTTGAGAAAATCACTCCAATAGCACCCCACGAAAATTTTGCACGATCTCCAGCTTACGACACGACAAATTCGAATCTCCAGGATCTTCGAACAACAAAGGAACAAAGCTTCCTCTCCAACAGGGAAAACAGAAAAGAAATTACCCTAATCGAATGAAGAATAGAGGTAGAAAAGCATTCGAATCTCCCTAAAATCCCTCAAGAATTCTCTCAAAATTTTCAACAACCACCAACAGTAGTTTTGGAAGTTATTTTATAGGCAGAGAAGAGGAGAAGAGGCAATCTACCAGCCACCCTAGCCAACAAATCACAGAGAAGAAATGAAACGACACCATAAAAAGGAGAGCGTTCAGCCTCGAGGAAGAGAAGTGTCGGCCAGGTGGAACTTCATAGTTGGAGGGCCACTCGGTCGAGAGGAACTCAAGGAGACGAGCCACGTGCTCAATTGGCAGCGGAATGTCGCGTGTAAGGGAGAGGAAGACGGTTTCAGCGGCTAGGGGTTCGATCGTCAGGCTCGAGTGCGGCCGATCGCAGGAGAGGAGACCCGTGCGGAAGCTAGGGCTTCAGTCGAGGCAGAGGAACGCCGTGCATGGGTAAAGGTCAAAAAATGACGTGTGGTTATAAATCCTGATATTATAAATGATAAATATATAAAATATTTGATATTTCTTAAAATAAAATTTGATTAGTACCATTTTTGTCCGTGCGTCACAATACAACAAATTGTATGTTCCTTTTAGGTAATTTTGACGCTCCAGACGTATTGGCCTGATCCGTTTTGTCACCGGAAGTCGTTTTTGACGAATTCATTGATTTGCGTGTTAATTTCTTGTGTCGAAAATATAGTAATATGGGTGTCCCCTCCTACCAAAATTGGTGTCCCGGACGCGTTGGCGCAGTCCAATTTATCGTCGGAGGTCGTCCGGAGAAGTTTACATTTTGACCCCTCTTATGGGCTTAATTGAAGTCCGATTTCGTGCAATTTTGTGAACTTTGTGTATTTGGTGTGTATGTGACGAAAAAATCGTGACAATGTTTTCCTAAGGCCTGAAGTCCTATTAGGAATTTTTTCCTTGAGTCTTCGCAAAATAACCCATAACCGCTCGTTCATAAGACGATGGTCTTGTGCAAAAAATGCTAGACATCAAAGGAAAATAAGAATTGGCTAGGATTTTCTAAAAGCATGGGTCTCAATTCTAGTTTTCTAAGATGGTCAGTAGGAACTCCTAGAGCTAGATCCTAGGATCCTAGAAAAAAAATGACCTAAAAAATGAGGTCAACAACACATAAGCATGATAACTAAAAATTTGTAAATGATCGAATTTAAATGGATTACCTGTCCATACTTCTTCTGCAATCTTGTCGCCCAACGATACTCGAGGTGATCTATTGATGAGATAACATGTTATATTCACAGACTCTGCCCAGAAACTCTTATGAAGCCTTGCAACAAATTTCTTCTATGTAATTTCGTCATCCCACGTTCACTGAGATGCCCAGACGCATATGTCATAACTTTGTACTATCATCATCTGATTCCACAGAATGAACTCTACCTACAACTGTACTCCTCAACAGTTTGTATATATTATCTACAGTTAACTTTTCTTTAATCACAGTCAGTACACCCTTAACAATTCTGATGGTTTTTCTATCCTCATCTGCCTTAGGAATGAAACTATTTCTATGTAAAGTGCCCAAGGAAATCAAATTCTTCTTCAGATTTGGAATATGTCTGACATCACATAACATTCGAATTGTGTCATCATACATCTTAATTCTGACTTCTTCAATACCAACAATATTGCAGCTTCTATTATCACTCAAATAGACTGAGCCAGAATTATTTAACATGTATGAAGTAAACTGTTCCCTGTTAGGTGTTATGTGATAAGCGCACCTTGAATCAAGAATCCATGCATATGTGAACTGAGTTGATGAAATTGAAAGCATATCACTATCACTGCTGTTCGATTTCTACTCGCTGTCTGGTCTGACCACAGCCGAAGCCAGCTCGAAGTTCGCAAATCGCGCCTGTTCGCGAAACGGAAGCCTCGTCATCGAACTTAAGAAGCTGCATCGAATATCCTCTCCGGAAATCTGTTGATCTTCTTCTTTGACCTAAGCCCTAGCTGAACTCTGTCGTTCCTGCCGCCGAAAATTCTCTTCCCTGTTGTGCCGACGAAATTTCTCCTCCCTGCCCTAAAACCTCGCTCTGATACCACTTGTTGAGAAATTAGGGCGAATAAAAACTGAAATCGACACAAATCCAAAAGAACACAAAGATTTAACGAGGTTCGACAAAGATGCCTACGTTCTCGGGAGCAGAGCGGCGAATTTCTTTCAATATTCAGAAAAAAGATTACAGAAATCAGGGATAACACATAGGGTTACATACATATCTATTTATAACCCTAGAAAACCCTGTAGTACAATATGTAATTACCAAATTACCCATGTACATCACCTCCAACCGACATAAGAAAACTCCCCTGATTTGAACAGAATCTTCCGCTCTAGCATCTGTCTTTTTATGATATATGAGTCATATCTAACACGACCCTTTTGTTATTTTTCTCATTTTCACCCATTTTAGATTCCCATTCTCAAACGATCTGATTTAGAGACAGAGCGAGAGAAGATAAGAAATGAATTGGGCAAGCATGAAGAAAGACAAAATGGTAGCTATGAAGACATTTCATAAGACAGTTCTCTAAATATAAGACAGCGTGGAGTGATCCGAAGTAAATCATATCAAACTTGATCTGAAGAACAAATATATGAGAAAAGCCTTACAATGCCTTCATATCCGAACCGGAGCAAAATCAAATATATTTTTATTATGAGTTCAAAGAGACCTCCCATGACGACATATCTCTATGGTCAATTATACATTGTTAGGTAAAAACTTAGGAATATTTAACCTATGGTTAGGGTGTAGTTAGATTTTTCATATGCACAGGCATTATTTTTTATTGGCTTGTGATCTAGTTGTTGCATGTGATGTGAGCGTGCTAGCATATATATTGAGGCATTTTTTTTGCCAGGAGTGTCAAAATGTGGAGGAGCATAAAATATAAAGCTATAATAATATTTTTTTTGTAGGTGTTAATTTATGCAGAGATAAAACTAGAATGACTTGGGCATATTGTATAAAAAAATGTTCTTAATTATTAGAATTATGGGTTCAAAGAGACCTTACAATGTATAAGTTGTTACCTAACACAATCATCTAGTATGTGCAGAAAAATATGGTTAAGGGCATGCTTGTAGGATCTTCATAGAGTCACCATAACTGGCCCTATCCCGAGGACTCATATAGACTAATATCTATCAAATAAATGATAAGTGTTATTTCATCCACATTCTTAGAACGTTCTTGCAAAACTTTGTGATGATAGATTAATTTGCATTGTTTGCATAGACAAGGTCATAAACAATACTATTTTTCAATTATTACCACATGTCATCATTATGGTTTAACATTAGTCCCACCGCTATCGTGTTGACTGAAAATCTAGATCTATATGGAATGAAAAGCAGACTTAACCAAAAGGGACAAGTCCTGTAGAGCACACAGATACACAAGTTGCTTCAAGGATTCAACCCATAGGCATGGACGCAAGGTTCGACATGCTATAAAGTATGATGTGCACACTGAATATATGCAACATGGAAACAATGATGAAACAAAATAGCCAAAGAAAAAAATCCATGATGGCATGTGCAAAGCTGTTCCACCATACCGTCTCAAATAGTGCTATGCACATAAAAATGCAAATGCAAACCCACAAATTAAAAGGACCACATCACGGGGCTGTATGTACAACATTGTGATGCGAATCCTTTTAATTTAGGGATGAAAGGGGAGGTGTTGCGGCACTGCTTATGTGGCGTTACGATACTGTATATAAATATAGTGCTAACCGCAAAGGCGGCGCTGTAGTGCTTGACACTCCATCCTCATACATGATCATTTTAGTGCTATCACGTTAAAACAAATGTATTTTTTTGTATTTTTCTTATATCAACGACCAAACTCACGTACGTGTCCTAAGCATCTCTACGGAGAGGACTTGTGTAAATGGAGCATTTACAATGGCTTAGCTTAGCACGACAAATCTATTGTGAATATGACCTATCTAGTTGAAAATGGGGACCGCCATGATCCAGCAGGAGCAAGACAAACAACCAAGGTGAAAAACCCCCAAGACTTCTACCCATGAGGGTTATGGCTAGAACTTGTTCTAAATAGCCGAACTCGACTAAAAGGCAACTGAAATCCACGACCATTATACTATGACAGTCAGTCATGGTGTGCTTACTATGCTTTCACAAGAGGTATTGACTCAAGCAGGGCCTAGCTTCGTTGCTTTGCGAATGCAACACTGCGGCATTAGGCTAACAGAGCACAGCGTTGCGACATTGCGGATGCAGAGCTGCGATGCTATGGTAATGGATCTAATTTTTACTCGTTCGCAGGGATAATTGCATGGGGAAAGGGGCGAGTTTTCTATCCTAGTGTTCTCCTCTAACACAAAACCTAACCCTAGCTCTCTAAAGCGAACCTAGGGCTTTACTCAAGATGAAAAAGGGGAAGGAAATTCAAAATGCTCACTACAACATTAATTTGATGTCTGTCTTCGACTCGCCACACTCTGCTAACTGCTCCGATGACTCTGCTAAATTGCTCTGGCCAAGAATGGAACTCTCTCGAAGTGAAGCCACCAAAGGAGGAGAGTGGTTAAGGAGGGAGAAAGGAGGAAGGTAGAGGGAAATAGAGGGAGAAGAGCTCTGGAGATCAACAAGCCACCATAACCAAAGGGAGTGACTAAAAAGCCAATCCTTGGGTANCGACTAAAAAGCCAATCCTTGGGTAGTCAAAAGTTGCCCTATTTATAGGTTATGCCTGAGGCGTTGCTGATGTGGCAATATCACTTCAGTCGACAAAATAATTATTCAATTGAGAACCTCCCCACCAACATGTGCCAAAATCATACTAGTGTTTAACACGGCGCAGCAGTGTCAGAAAGGTGGAATACCACGATGTTGACCCATCCTCTACTATCGTCAGGATATGTTCTAATCAATCATGACCTTCAAGTATTGGATGACAGACGTATAATATTACTTATATCATCATCACAAGAAATAAGATAATGATGTACAACCAATCACTTTTGGAGCTCTCATTGTGTCGTTACGGCATCACTAGTCATTATAGTTATTGAAATTTCTCTGATGCATGTGTAACAATGCCCTAATACTGATGCTAAAACAGCGCCTTCGGGCATTGAATGCTCCCCGATACTGGGTGCTTCGATCTCTCGGGATCGAAGGCCCGCGAACTCTATCGAGAGCAGTGGGGTGGGTGAGACTTGCGATCCGTAAGGATGTAGCGCGATCCAGGGAAGCTTCGCAGAGTGTTCAAGAATCTTCTTGCCTTTCCGTCCCTTTTTTGTGTAGAAATTTTCTGGGAGCCTAGAAATTTTTGTTCTCTGTGTGTGTGTGGAGTGAGATTGGGTTGTGTTGGTTCCAAATTCTTGTGTGGAATTATTTTCCCTCTATGGATTTGGTGTTGTTTCAGCTGTATCTTCTCTGAGGTGGTGATTATATGCTCTTTTTTACCTTCCTCAAATCTTCCCCCACTTTTCAGTCGTCGAACTCTCCCTCCCTCACCTCGACACTGAGCCATTCCCCCTTCCTACAAGTTATTACTGTTGTCCCGCCTCACTAACTCCTTTCAAGCTTTTCCCAACCATCACACTACCATTGTTGACCAGTTACAACTCTTCCCACTTGTTGTCCTGACAATTCAGCACAGTCCCCTCGCTACCACCCGCCTCATGTAGCTATCGTCATCTCTCCCAATCATCTCTATCCCTCTAGCCGACCTCCACCACCCATTGAGATTTATGATTGTTTGTTTGTGTCTTTCGTATGTTTTGTTATTATTTCCGTTCGAGTCATGTTGTATTTCTATTTTAATATTAATGAAAGTTTGTTTTAGTGTTTCCACTGGATTTCCTACTAGTTCCGGTATCATTTGATATCAGAGCTAGTCCATCATGGGGTTTCCTAGCATCCACCCCTACCCAAGCCACCTCTACAAATTTTTTTTTCTTCTGATTTCCAACCTTAGCCATGGCACTGCGAAGAGATACAAAAGACTTGACCCGGGAAGAGATTCAATGAGAAATCGTCATCTACTAGAGCTAGATGACGAAAACCAAGAAAAGATTATCTTCGACCGTGATAGAGAGAGTCAAAGAGAAGATAGAAACCAAGAGATGAATCTGTTCCACAGGGTAGTTCACTGTGACAAGGAGTATTCACCATGTCATTTTGGTATTCAATGTCAAAGGAGGTTTGGAGGAGAGGCCCTTATGGAGATTAATGGTACTTCGTCATCAAGATGGACCTCCCGAAATTTGAAGGAAGTATAGATCTCGATGAATTTATTGACTAGATGCAATCAGTTGAACGGATTTTCGAATATAAAAATGTACCAGAAGACAAACAAGTCAAGTTAGCTGCCATTAAACTAAAGAAAAATGCCTCTTTATAGTGGAAAAAAAATACATAAGCAGAGGAGAAGAGAAGGTGGTGAGAAGATAACTAAGTGGAAGAAGATAAAGAAGGCAATGCAAAAAAAGTGTCGCCCACCCTACTATCGCCATGATATGTTTCTGAAACTCCACAACTTGCAACAGAGGGATCTTTCAATAGAGGAGTTCACTGTCCAATTCAACCATTTGCAGTTGAAATGCAAGCTAACAGGGCTAGAGGAACATATAATAGCCAGATATCTCGAGGGTATGAAACCTGCCATCAGCAATGTGGTACAATTGTGGCCATATTGGACGTTAAAGGATGTCCTGGAGTTAGTCTTGAAGGTGGAAAAACAACAGAAGCAAAGCCGACAACAACCATCTTTCAAGCAGCAACCTTTAGGCAAGCTACTACTTACAGTTACCACTACTAACAAGGATATCCAGGCAGACACGAGCAAGCCCAGACATGGGAATGACACTATGGATCAGAGAGGAAAGAAATAGGGAAAGGGTAGCTCCTCCAACGCGGTACCAACCATGAAGTGCTACTGATGCCATGACTACGACCACAAAGTCTCCAGCTGCCCCACGAGTAGGGTAGTTGTTATTCTCGGTTCTTTTTAGATCTCGGAGTCGTCAACTTGTCTTTTTATGTGCCATCATATAATTTTTCTTTTCGAATAAGTTTCCCCCCGAATCAAATGAATGACTTGAAGAGGAGATGAATCGAATAGCAAAATAACGTACGACAACAAATAGACAAACAAATAAAAAAAAATAGGGACAAAAGGCTTATATAGGGGTAATCCTCGTGTGATGGGTCGAGAGTATACATCCAAACAAAATTGGATCGAAGTACCCCGAAAAAAACATCCACGAACAGGATCTCTATATAAGCCACCCTGTTTTCCGTTCATTTTTCTCTTTTTTTTTTAAAAGGAGTCGTCAGCTTGTCGATCGTCGTATACTTCCCTCATTCGAATAAATCTCCCTCCCGAACCATATAAATGATTTGAAGAGGAGAGGAACCGAATAAGAAGGGACATACAACAAAGTGACAAACAAGAGAAAAAGTAAAACGTGGAGAGTCTACGTGTGATAAACCTCGCAAGGATAGGTTAAGAATGTCCGCCCAAATAAGATCGGGCGGAGACACCTTAAACCAATATCCGCGAAAGAAGTATCCACATAGACTACCCATAACCAGAGAGTCAGGTGTATGTACATGTTCTGGGGTCAAGAGCACTCCCAGAGGAACGTGTTCCTACTGGTTAATTACATCTTGGGGGATACCCAAGAATACTCTCGATAAAAGGAGTTTCGCTTCATATTATCATAGATCTGGGGTATAAGAAATCAAATGAAGGTTATTCTGTGTGGGAACAGTCCCAATGCTTTAAAGCTCACGCTAAGTAATCGAGCAGAGAGCGAGTCTCTCACATCCCGAAATAGGTAGCGGCTCATCGGCACATGGGGCCCACGAAATAACCTAAATCATCTTGACGGGGCTATCCCAATACGTCAAAGCACGTCCGGGCCATAGGGCAGAGGACAAATCGTCGTATCCCAAATGGGCGGCAACTCATCGGCATCGGGCCGTCAAGGTGATATCAACGAGGTCAAGGAGCGACAGGGCTCAAAGGGGCTCAACAAAAAGGAAGGTAGAATGATCCTAAAAGGTAGAGGTAACTGGGTCGGGGTACCACGGACCCGTCATACACAGCTACTAGGACCCTAAGTCTACCTGGTCGTGAAGGTAGTCGACCCAACACGTCCTGAAATCCCCGGTCAGCAATCCGTGAATTGCATCATCCACGGGAACCTCGGTAGCCCTAAGGTCAAATGAAAGAAACTCTATCTCATGACTACAAGCTGGAGCTCCAGGAGGTGGGACTTATGCCTGCTGAAATAGCAAGGATGCTTCAGGAAAGAAGAGAAAGTGGAGGTTCAGCTACAAAGCTGGAAACACCCCAAACAAAAGACTTACCCCCCGTCTGGGTCGGGGAGCCTTCTAACACCCTAGGCGCACTAGACACCCACCTATATGAACCCCGTCTATGGAGGTTCAGCTACAAAGCTGGAAACACTCCAAACAAAAGGACTTACACCCCGTCTGGGTCGAGGAGCCCTTCTAATACCCTAGACGCACTAGACAACCACCTCTATGAAGGAATGCTGGGCCAGTCAGGTTGGAAAAGTACGGGGACTCCTCCTCGGGACATGCAAAGATGAATGCAGTTATCTAGAATGATCCTAAGTATTGTGGAGGCCCTATTAATATATGCAGGAAAGTAAAAGTTGCAATTTTTAGATCCTGAATATTTTAATCCTAAATTTTAATTATCTTGAATATTTTATTTAGGATTTTTGTAGAAAATTACAATTTTAGGGTCCTTAATGAGCCTATGTTATATCGTGAAATTCCAGATAAAACACAGAAAGAAAACAAAAAAAAACACATACAAGTGCAGACATGCAACATGATGTAAAGAATAAAGCAAGCCAAGTTAAAATAATAAATAAGTCGATTCCGCTGGGTCGGCAACATATCCCAGAAAAGAAAAAGGGCGGCCGGACTCCGCATATACATGCCCGGTCCTAANGCATACAACATGATGTAAAGAATAAAGCAAGCCAAGTTAAAATAATAGACAGGCCGGTGCCCCTGGGTCGGCAACATATCCCAGAAAAGAAAAAGGGCGGCCGGACTCCGCATATACATGCCCGTATCCCAGAAAAGAAAAAGGGCGGTCGGACTCCGCATATACATGCCCGGTCCTAATTCTATACATCAATATAAAAATGCAATTAAGAACAGGGCACGAGCATATGCTCCTGGTCCCCTCCACGTGGTTTTCATGCTAAAGTCTTGGAACCCATGCCCGTATCTTATTTCTGCTACAAGACTCTCCTAGACTCTAAAAAAAAAATACATCGAGAAAAGAAAAAGACTCAATCCTGCATGAAAACAAATGTCAGCGGGAAAAATCACATGCACATAACGTATCGTGAGCCATGCCTTAAAAGTGGGGGGAGCTAATAGCACCTGNATATCGTGAGCCATGTCTTAAAAGTGGGGGGGAGGCTAATAGCACCTGCAAGCAAAAGAGTCAGAAATCATTACTTGCTCCCTCCCCATAGCAGTACCTGTGTGTGTATGAAAATAGGCATGGCTCCCTGCAGAAGAACGCCCTAACATACTACCNTTGAGGAAGGTAAAAAAGAGCATATAATCACCACCTCAGAGAAGATACAGCTGAAACAACACCAAATCCATAGAGGGAAAATAATTCCACACAA
>JXCR01131647.1:3923-25792 GCA_002079205.1 Phalaenopsis hybrid cultivar
GGATGTCATAACTTTCTTTAGTTTATTTGATCGAGCCTCACCCTCAATTTTTGTGTTCATCCTTCGGGATAGATACAGGGTTTGAGGTAAAGCGCTCTTTCATTTAAACTATGAAAATTATGGGGTCAGTTTGACTTCATCTTTTTCAAAACTAAAATTTAAAAAAAAAACGTCCTTCCGAAGCGGGCAATGGGATTTCAATTCCGATGACCGACAACTTCTTACGGACAAACCCCACACCAAAAAAAAAATTGTGCCGACAAACTTCAGGAGATGTCCCAGAAAAAAAGGTCAGTAAAATCAGATGCCAGACCAGTACAAGGGGGAGGCTTTTCCTCAATTACCGATGTTGACCTCCCTTTATGTGAAGATCATAACATGACACTTATAGACCAGACATAGCTTGAGTAATCCTATGACTCAAGATCCTTAGAGATCTTCAAAAGACTTAAAAATGATCATTATGAACAAACCCTTAGCTTCAATCCAACTTGAGCCAAAGTCAAATCAAACTCTTTAGGTTCAATCCAACTTGAACCGGACTAAACTCAAACACTTAGGTTCAATCCAACTTGAACCTAATTCAACTCAAACCTGATCCAACTTAAACTCTTAGGTTCAAACCAACTTGGACTTAAGTTAACACCAACCTCCATGTTCTAACCAACTTGAACCTAATTCAAATCAAACCCCCAAGTTTAACTCAACCTAGTTCAAATTAAACCTTCAGGTTCAAGCCAACTTGAATCTGATCAAAATTAAACACTTAGGTTTAAATAAAGTTAACCTAAACCATAGACTTTAACTTCAACCTACATTGAACTTAAATCAACCCGACTCTAATTCCTAACCACAGTGGACTTAAGACTATTTCGAATATTAGGTTCAATATTGAATATGAATCAACCTTAGCTCCCAATTACATTGGATCTAAAACAACTTAATTAATAATGACATTGGACTTAAACCATTTTCAATCTTTAGTTTCTACAAACATTGAACCTAAGTCATCTTCATAACTTACGTTTCACCAACATTAAACCTAAATCCTAAGTTTCAATTAAACACTTTCAGGTCTAATTGACATATGACCTAAGACAAATGACATCATAAAAATACAAATCACTGAGATAAACGACATAAAATTCATCTTAAAAGACATTAGAACTTAACTTGGAACATCTGTGTTCAAATTTATAAAGATTTCTTGGACGGCACAATCAGTGGTTGCTGACAAGAATCTTTTTGTCCTTGTTTAAACTACTTTTGAACTAAGTAAGTCTAAATATTTTACGGCCTCGGGATGACAGAGCTATAGTCATCTTGACTGGCTCTTTTAAAATTTATTGACTATATAAAATTAATAAATCTGAAAACAGGAATTTATGCTAATAGTGTTCTGTATTGCAAGTTTAGTGGAGATAAGAAAACAAAATTTCACTTTTGATTTCCTTTGCATGTTATAGGGCGTGCTAACTCTATTTTGTAGGACGACATTAAGAAGCAAAATTTCAAGACAACAAAACCAAAAAAAAACTAATTGACATGACATGATATCATTTGAGACTACATCCCACCACACATAGGTCATCATGAATTTTTAAGACCGTTCAACACAGTATCATTAATCAATAAATGCAATATTATGTTTGGAAGGGAATTACAGAAAGCTGGCCCAAGAGAGTTCCAAGGACTAGTTGAAATCTCATTGCCTGCTGGATTCATGATGTTACTCAAAGGGAATGGAGCTGATTTAGCAAAACAATGTATCTCTGAGGTTCCACGGAGAAGAATCTCAAAAACTTTCAAAAAGATGGATGAAAGTAAAGTGTCTTTTTGATTCGGGCCATATCCAGAGTTGGAGGGGTAATGACTTGTAGAGCTGTGAGATGACACACACCTCTAAGAATATGCAAGAGGATTTTTTTTCAAAGCACGGAAGGTGGGGGTTGTTCTCTAGGAATTTTAGGAAGACAAAGAGTATGTACTACAACAAATCATGGATGACATGAAGCTAAAAATTACAATTTATACATGGGTTTAATCATTGCATTTTTGATATCATCAGATTGTACTTGGTTATGTTTTATTTCAGAAGAATCAGTAAAGATCATCTTAACTTTAGTGCGAAATAGCATGTTCTAAATTTTCCACATCGTGTAATTAATTTTGTAACACTGGATTGAATGTTGATTCAATTTTATAATGAATAAGGAATGACTCAATACATATAATAAACAACCTCTCAAACAACAACAATAAAAAAATAAGAAATGAAAAGACACTCATCCACAAATCNCAAAACTAATTGGCATGAAATCACATAAACAAAACAAAAAGAACAAACAAAAACAAAACAAACAAATAAAAATGACATGACATGACAATAACAAAAACAAAACTAACAAAATAAAACCGCATGACATTACATGAACAAAACAAAACAAAACTTTTAGGGTAGAATCAGATTCTTAGAAATCTTTCCTTATGAATAAAACATTTGATGTTTATTTCCTTGATCTTGACAATTCTTAGGAGAATGAGTGTAGATGAGAATCAGGAGTTTTCTTAGACAGTTTTAATTGTCTAAGATGTTATTAACTATAGGAGTTTGCTCATATAGGAGAATTAAAAACTCAAAATAGGTGATGCACCAAAAATCTTTGGCTTTTTTTTTCATATGGTTTTTCTTATATGAGAAATCATTTTTCTATAATGAATACCATAATGAAAAATCTTTTCGACATTTCTTTTCTCAGGTTCTCTATTTTTAGCCCTTTTCCTTCCTTCTCCTAGTTTCTTAAAATCTTGAAATCCTTGACATGATTCAAGAGAATAAGTTAACTGGAGATTAGGGAAATAAAAATAGAAAAAAATAATGGTGACTCCTTTCAATATAAAGACATACATTGAGACACAACGACGAGAGAATTGGTCTCAACTGAGAATGATGAGTCTGGGGCGGCGAAAATCGATAGCACAGTTAGGGACTGAGCTAAACATGTATTTTGTTCTATTAGAATGCATAGTGACGGAGCCTTATGAAGGATACACAGAATGTAACACCACTTTGGGAGAGGGTGTCATAATTTTGATAATACAAAGACATGAAGGATGACTAGATGTCGAGCCATACATCCCGTAGTATGCTCAACCGAGTCAGATTCAAATAGTTTCAGAACATGAGTTGGATAATTATCAAAGGGTTTGACGATAAAAATTTTAATACTTCAAGAGAATAAAAGGGAAATATATTAACATTTTTTATGTACTAGAATTAAACTTGTATGTATTCTTTGAGAGTGAACAATGGAAGATAGTTGATTGCGTCTTACATCTCAGAGACTTGGGTCGAGCAAGCCGTTTAAGAAGGAGGATGCACTCCGAACCCCAGAAATGGATGAGGGTGAGGGCAGGATCACAATTAAACAAGGAATGTTTTATACTTTCACTTATGATAACTTGGGGAATCCCTCAGGGATCATTCAACATGATAAGGTAAATCTGATACTTTCAGTTATAAAAGAAATGATCATGAAAATGATATCATGACATGTTCTACCAACAAATTGTTTTCCTAATTGTTTTATAATAAACATATACGAGGAGGGAGACTACATCCCACCACACATAGGTCATCATGAATTTTTAAGACCGTTCAACACAGTATCATTAATCAATAAATGCAATATTATGTTTGGAAGGGAATTACAGAAAGCTGGCCCAAGAGAGTTCCAAGGACTAGTTGAAATCTCATTGCCTGCTGGATTCATGATGCTACTCAAAAGGAATGGAGCAGATTTAGCAAAACAATGTATCTCTGAGGTTCCACGGAGAAGAATCTCAACAACTTTCAAAAAGATGTATGAAAGTAAAGTGTCTTTTTGATTCGGGCCATATCCAGAGTTGGAGGGGTAATGACTTCTAGAGCTGTGAGATGACACACACCTCTAAGAATATGCAAGAGGATTTTTTTCAAAGCACGGAAGGTGGGGGTTGTTCTCTAGGAATTTTCGGAAGACAAAGAGTATGTACTACAACAAATCATGGATGACATGAAGCTAAAAATTACAATTTTTACATGGGTTTAATCATTGCATTTTTGATATCATCAGATTGTATTTGGTTATGTTTTATTTCAGAAGAATCAGTAAAGATCATCTTAACTTTAGTGCGAAATAGCATGTTCTAAATTTGCCACATCGTGCAATTAATTTTGTAACACTTGATTGAATGTTGATTCAATTTTATAATGAATAAGGAACGACTCAAAACATATAATAAACAACCTCTCAAACAACAACAATAAAAAAATAAGAAATGAAAAGACACTCATCCACAAATCTCAACAAATCTTTTCAATCCCCACACCCACAAATCTCAGTAAATTATTTCACAATCTCTACACTCACTGAACTCTACAAATTTGCACGATTTTGCAGCACCTCAACACTTTAAAAAATTCCCGTGACATCACAAAATATCTGCAAAACTCTGCATTTACCATAATTTCATAAANTTCAAAAATCTTAGTAAATTATTTCACAATCTCTACACTCACTGAACTCTACAAATTTGCACGACTTTGCAGCACGTCAACACTTTAAAAAATTCCCGTGACATCACAAAATATCTGCAAAACTCTGCATTTACCATAATTTCATAAATTCTCAGCACTCAACAATTAGCATAGGCCTCTATCCTAGTTCCTTCTCAGTACTCATTAACTGGGAAAAGCCTCTTTCTTGCTCCCTTCTCAACACTCAGGAACCAAAATAAACATCTGCCCTGCTCCCTTTTTTAGTACTAAAAAATTGGGATAGACCTAAATCCTAATCCCTTCTTAGCATTCAAGAATTGGATATGGCCTTTCTTTACTCCTCCTCAGCACTCGCTACCTTNGCATCTGCCCTGCTATCTTTTTTAGTACTAAAAAATTGGGATAGACCTACATCCTAATCCCTTCTTAGCATTCAAGAATTGGATATGGCCTTTCTTTACTCCTCCTCAGCACTCGCTACCTTTTGGGTTGTATGTAAGTCCCAGTGCTCTTCTCTCCAACATAGCAAATTTTTTGTCACTAGCTCTCAAGTTGGATCTGAGTCACTTCTTGAGCTAATCTTNCGGTTGTATGTAAGTCCCAACGCTTTTCTCTCCAACATAGCAAATTTTTTGTCACTAGCTCTCAAGTTGGATCTGAGTCACTTCTTGAGCTAATCTTCTTATCAAATCAAATCCTAAGTAAAGTTTATCTCCCAACAATTCCACAGAACATAAATAGAAAAAACAAAACAAATCTTGATTTAAACTTAAAAGCTCAAATTCATAGCACCAATTCAAAATATACCCACTATTCCCCAACGGAAACTTTCAAATTTTTTGAATCATTCCTTGAGCTGGAAACCAAAAGCAGAGGACCAAACTCATTCACTTTTAGATCTGATTTAATATTTGTCTTATTTAAATATGAATACTTAAATTTTTGTTTGTTGAATTTTTTGATCACTTCGGTCAGCGCCAATGCGTGCAGTGTGCTTCTGCAGCACAGTACACCTACTGGGGGACCATTTTCTAACCTCATTTTTTGTGAAGTCTAATCTTCTCTTTAGTACTTAGGATCAAGACATAGGACATTCCCGTTGACTATCCTAGAGGTCTATTGATGGGACCCACACCTTTCGGGGTTTCAAAGCACTTTATAACTTCTCTTGGAGCGCCACATGAGTGGTTATAAAACTATAGCAGTTGGAATGTTAGAACAAACATGTGCAGGCTCAAGGATCAGTTATAATAGATTCATTAAGCCTTAACGACATCATGTTGACCCTTTATGGATTGAAACCTTCTGCTTAACACACACCTGATAACCCCCCCTCCTTCTGAGTTGACAGTACTGCTTTTGATACCTTACATCAATGGTCATAAACATCCTGCACTTAGAAGGTTGCGACCAACATATGCAGGCTCCACAATAAGTTCTTGTAGGACAATGAGGTGTTGGGGAGGCTTTTCATTCATTAGAATCTTACCTGCATTTCAATTACACTTCATACACCCACAACAAAATTCACTCCAAACCATCCATGTTTACCAAATATTCAATCCAGAATCAAGCCAATATTCAAAAACTCACATCAAATTACCCCAAATATTGCATTAGATACAAACTCTGACTTAGAATCCCACAAAATTTCAAGCTTCGTTACACCCCAAAAAAAACCCAACATGCAAGATCAAATTCCTAAATTCACATCCAACTTCTCCTCTTGACAATGTCTAAAAGTCACCAAATCAACAAATTGTGTTGTGTCATGTATCCATGGGTTCAATTGAAATGGAAAATGGTTTAGGATAGACTTGGGTTTATCTTGGGCTAAGCACAACCCCAATAGCACCACATTTGATCACAATAACACCACAAAAACACCACTATTCCTTTTCAATAGCTTTGCAGGTTTGAAAAACACCAAACCAAAGGGGAATAACCCCTCATTAATGATTTTATCACCAATAACACAACATTACACCCTCATTAACACCCAATAATTTTTTCCCTCACCAAAGCATGGTAACACCATAATCCACTAACAATACTACAAAAAATACTCCCTCCTATGACTACATGAATGTTCCTGCAACCCCATGCGCACCCTCGCGATCCTACCAAGTGCGTCCCCAAAATCTTAAGAGCATACACACCCTCCCCCAGCCACACGCACGTCCCCACAATCCCGCTAGAACATCCTCATTATTCTGCCAGCACATCCCCGCAATCCCTTACATGCACACCCTCCCAAAGCCCCGTGCACATCCTCACAACCCATGTGCACGTTCCTGCAACCCCACCGCATGTCCCCAAGATGAGGTCAATTGATGGTGTGCATTGTAATTATCATTCAACATTACAATACATACACGAAAAAACTAATAACAAATATGCAGTTCAATCCCAATAAAAATAAATTCAGTCTAAATAATTTTTTTTTGAATTTTCTAAGATGCCAACATGTAATACATACACGAAAAAACTAATAACAAGTATACGCATTAATCAAGGAATAAAGGGCTCTAATGGAATCCTAAGTATCAACCCCACAGGGAGTTGGAAATTCTTATGGTTATAATGTCAAACACAATATTCAAATTATAAAACTTAAGTAGGAAAAACAAATATAAACTAAATTTAATGTGCACTAAATGAAATGCAGTTAAGAGAACAAAGTTAACTGAACTAATTGGTAAACTTCAAAAATAAACTTATAAAGACTAAATAAAGTTTTGAAAGGAAGAGTTCAAGTTTAAGAAAGCATCCTTCCCCTTTACAATGAGTTTATGGAGTGTGAAGAAATTAAAATCATTTAAAATACAATTTGGGATTTGCATTTTTAGCAGAAGGATGTTAAAACTGCTTTCTTGCATGGTGATTTAGAGGAGCACATTTACATGGAGCAACCAGAAGGGTTCACTCAAACTAGACAGAAGCGTTTGGTTTGCATATTAAAGAAATCATTGTATGGATTGAAACTGTCTCCACGACAATGGTATAAATGGTTCAACTCTTATATGATTCAGATTGGCTAAAGGTGATGTGAGTATGATTATTGTGTTTATCTGAAGACCCTTAATGATGGTTCTATTATTTCCTTGTTACTGTATGTTGATGATATATTGATTGTTGTAAAGAATATGAAATATGTTTGTGGTTTAAAAGCTTTTTGAGCCACGAATTTGACATGAAAGACTTGGGTCATATGAAGAAGATTCTTGGAATAGAGATTCATTGAGACAAAGGCTCAAAATGATTATGTTTTTTCTCAATGAGGCTAAGTTTAAAAAGTGTTGGACATGTTTGAGATGAGCAATGCTAAGTCTGTAAGCACTCCTTTGGCAAATCATATTAAGCTTTCTTCAGAACAGTGTCCTAAGATAGATATAGAAATTGAAGACATGGTAAAGGTTGCATATGTCACTGCAGTTGGCTGCTTGATGTATGCATTGGTATGTACTCATTCTGATTTGGCTCATATTATTTACTAAGTCTTCAAATACATTGCTAAACCTAGAAGGCAACATTGGGAAGCACTCAAGTGGATTTTTAGGTATCTAAAGGGTACTGTAGTGCATGAAATTTTTTTTGGTAGTCAGCAGAATGATCCTTTATTTGTGGGCTACATTGATTCAAACTATACAGGTGATTTGGATGGTAGAAGGTCTACAATTGGGTATGTTTTTACTCTTAGTAGAGGGCCTATATGTTGGAAATCAATAATTTAGTCTATTGTGGAATTATCTACAACTGAAGCTGAGTACATGGAAGTAGCTGAAGCTGCAAAAGAAGCCTTATGGCTTGCTGGGTGAGTAAAAGAACTTACCATTGAGCAAGGTGGAGTTCATTTACATTATGACAATCATAGTGCTATTTATCTTGCTAAGAACCAGGTGTACCATGTGAGAACCAAGCACACTAATGTTAGGTATCACAAGATCAGAGAATTGATTGCTTTTGGTGAGATATTATTCCATACAATTTATACTGATGAAAATGTAGTTGTATGTTGACCAAGTCAGTTACTATCAACAGGTTCTTGCTTTGCATGGACTTCTTGAATGTTTGTAGTTGCTAGAGAATCATGGTGGCCCAATTCACTTCTGCTTTGTAAGAAACTTTGCGATATATTTTCTCCTAAGGGGTTGGATATTCTCCAAGGTGGAGATTTGTTAGGCATATGTATTTCTCCTAAGGGGTTGGATAATCACTAAGGTGGAGATTTGTTGGGCATATGCATTTCTCCTAAATGGGTTGGATATTTGCCAAGTTGGAGATTTGTTAGGTTTGGCTCATAATACCAGAATTTGGAGTTTCTTGGAAAGAAGAGATGTCTCTTGGAATTGTAGAGTTGCTCTTTGAATTTAGAGGGTTGGGGGATCATCTAGGGCGAAGCGGAAACGTGGTGGCCCAATTCACATTAGTATATAAGAAACTCTATGATATATTTCTCTTAAGGGGTTGGATATTTGCCAAGGTGGAGATTTGTATTTCTCCTAAAGGGGTTGAATATTCACCAAGGTGGAGATTTGTTAGGTATGACTCAATACCATAAATGGGATAGATGCTGGAGCAGAGCGGGGCTTACGAGTGGATTGGAGCGGAATAATCGGTCCAATCGGGGGAGTTTCATTATGTGGGTTGGGGGTGCGGGGTCAACATCCCACGGGTTGGTACAAGAATAATTTAAGTAATTATATATTGTAGTATAGGCTTATATATATGTCCTATTTGTAACCCTATGCTAGTCTCCGGGTCTCTGAGATTCTGAATCTGGTATTCTGTACTCTTTTTTGAATATTGAAAAGAAAGTCACCGCTCTGCTTCCGAAGATGTAGGCATCTTTACCGAACCTTGTAAATCTCTGTGTGTTCTCCTGGATTTGTGTCGATTCTTATTTTTCTTTTCCCTAATTTCTCAACAGTAATAAATAGGAATTCTTTCAATAAAAAACATGTCATTTAATCTCAAAGGAGTGAATTGTACTAACATGCCTATAACATAGATGACTCCTTGGTTTATTCCATGAAGATTAGCGTAAAACTCTTTCACCGCAGAAACTACAACCACGACAGTGGTATAGCAAAGTACTTCCCAGCTTCTGTCTACAATAATCTTCTACATTGGAGTATTCGGTTTGTTGAATCCACGATTCACAAAGCCTTATTCAATGATTAATCTCTTCTTCATAAAAACTCAATCGTAAAACTTCTGCGTTGTTGACCTCACTTTTGGTTGAGGCTTAGTTTTTCCTCTTTAGTAGCCTAAGGTCTAGCCATAAGACTTTCCAATTGACTATTATTAGAAAAATAGATAAGAAACCCTCACCATTAGAAATTCTACACTCTCCTTTACTCAACTTGATGTTCCACATATTGGTCCTAACCTCTAGCACTTAGTAGGTGGGGTCATTATGCGGGGCCTCAAGATGAGTTCCCTTAGAATTGCTTGACCTTAAGGTTGACCCTTGGGTTTTGGTCTAAGGCTAAGGCACTCACTTGCAATCACTTACACTCACAATCACTCACTACCCTAAACACAAAATTTCTTAGCTTTGGTCCCTTGATACTTTTGGGAGACTCATGTAGGTGGTCTCCAAGACCCACTAGCCTTAGGCTAGGGTTTAGCTAAGATTACTAACCCAAAATAGGATTTCCATTGGTCCAAGGCTTATTAATAGTGGTTGGTACTCCAACTCTACTAAGATACCCAACTTAGCATTTTGCCCCTAAACTTCCTCAAATTATTTAGATACCTTTGGGACCCTAAATTTGGCCAAAATTCCCAAATTTACCCAAAATACCCAAATTGGTTCAAAAATCATTTCAAACCATTTGAAAACACCTAAACTACCCAAAATCACCAAAATTGGCCAAATTACTAAAATGCCCCCTCCTTAGCCAAAGATTCCAAAAATTCCAAAAAATCAGAAAAATTCTCAAAACCTCCCAAATATTCTCAATTTCATTTTTCTCAACTACCACATGACCCAATTTCTCCAAATTGGACATCTTTGATAAAACCCCCCAAATTACCCTTCAAAAGGCCCGTTATTTCCCCAAACC
This sequence comes from Phalaenopsis hybrid cultivar, assembly GCA_002079205.1. Lineage (NCBI taxonomy): Eukaryota > Viridiplantae > Streptophyta > Magnoliopsida > Asparagales > Orchidaceae > Phalaenopsis > Phalaenopsis hybrid cultivar. Next base: position 14,535 of record JXCR01131647.1, read on the forward strand.
ACTCCAAATGTTTATCAAATTTGTCTCAATTTACCCCAATTTCAATTCTAAATGCAAATTCACCCTTCATGTGACCAATATAGACCAAATCCAAGCTTAATTAATCCATGATTTGAACCCAATTTTGAGCTAAACCAAAAACCCAATTTTGGCCCTATGACTTGGTTCCACCAAATTGAACCCATGGCCTGCTCCATTTGCCACAAATTTTATTGAAAAAACCTTCATAAAACCCCATAAATCAAACTTGACCTTAAATTGGCCGTGGTGAGGCTTTGTTGACCTCACTTTTGGTTGAGGTCTAGAAACTTCTCTAGTAGCCTAGGTCTAGCCATAGGACTTTCCTATTGACTAGTCTTAGAAAACTAGAAANCTTTGTCCAAAACCCCAATTAGCCCCAATATTGGCTGACACCCCAAATCTCAACAATTAAATGCCTTAAACTTCAAATTGGCATCCAATTTTTGTTGAAAATCCTTTATAAGGTCATTTATGACAAAACAAAACAATAAATTTGAGCTTATCCCAAAGCTAGCTCAAGTTTGTCCCACATTTGACCCTTAAAGGCTTAATTAAGGTCTAAACCCAAACCCATCAAACTCCATACAAATTGACCATCAAATCAACTTCAAAACAACTTTCATCCTTCATTAAAGTTGTTCATCATGATGTTTTACATCAAATAAAACAATTAATTTGGACTTAGCCCAAAGCTAGCCCAAGTTTGACCCAAGTTTAGCCCTACATGCTTAATTTAGGTCTAAATCCAAACCCATTAAAACCCATTCAAATTGATCACCAAATCAACTTCAAAACTATTTTCTTCCTTCATGAAAATTGTTCATTATGATGTTTTACACCAATCACAACAATTAATTTGAGCTTAGCCCATGGCTAGTCCAAGTTTGACCCACACATACCCAACATGCTTAAAATGGGTCAAAAATAAAAAAATCCACCAAATTGATTAACCAATTGACCTAACAATGACTTTCACCCTTCATGAAAATTGTTCCTCATGGTCTCTAACACCAAATTCCATATTTAATTGGTCCAATTGACATGCCTAACATAGTTAAAACACAAGATTTGGTCACATGCACCTTTTTGGGCTTATGGTCAAATCCAAACCAATTGAGCTTGGTATGGTCAAATGAGCCCTACCTTAACTCATAATAGACTCTAAGGTTGAGTTTAAAGCCAGCCACCAACCCATGGTTAAGCTTGATATTTATCTCAGGTTGAGTTTAAAACCAGCCACAAACCCATGGTTAAGCTTGATATTTATCTCATGGGTAAAAGGTTTAGTTTTAGCCATACACCCATGGTTAAGCTTCATATTTATCCCATGCGTAATTTTTTGAAAAATTTTTAAAAGGGATAATAAAGAGGTTAAATCAAGGTACTTGCCATAACACATGTCCATACCCTATGGTGTCATTTTTACTGAGCATCATAAGATTTAACCATGATCCAACCCTTGGTTAGCCACCTTAACCAAAGATAAAATCCAAAAACCGTGAGCCCCGACATGGCTAAAATCCAAACCCATGCCAAGAGGCCACCTCAGCCCAAATTGAGCTGAGAGCTCCTCTTCTTGACACCTAAGCAGTGGGGCTAAGCTTTCAATTGGCCAGCCAAGCATTCCCATAGCCATTTTCTATAAAAATCCACCCCACGGCCATGCCTCCCTATTGGCCAATTTATATAAAATCTAGCCCTCACGGCCATGGAGGGGTGTGGTAAAAATTTCACTAAGCCCTCCCAAAATCCTCAGAGAGCTTCTCTAAGAACCCCTCAGTACATTTCAATCCATTTCCCCCTCTCAAATCCANGAGCCATAAGACTTTCCAATTGACTATTATTAGAAAAATAGATAAGGAACCCTCACCATTAGAAATTCTACACTCTTCTTTACTCAACTTGATGTTCCACATATTGGTCCTAACCTCTAGCACTTAGTAGGTGGGGTCATTATGCGGGACCTCAAGATGAGTTCCCTTAAGATTGCTTGACCTTAAGGTTGACCCTTGGGTGTTTGTCTAAGGCTAAGGCACTCACTTGCAATCACTTACACTCACAATCACTCACTACCCTAAACACAAAATTTCTTAGCTTTGGTCCCTTGATACTTTTTGGAGACTCATGTAGGTGGTCTCCAAGACCCACTAGCCTTAGGCTAGGGTTTAGCTAAGATTACAACATAGAGAACCCAAAATAGGATTTTCATTGGTCCAAGGCTTATTAATAATGGTTGGTACTCCAACTGTACTAAGATGCCCAACTTAGCATTTTGTCCCTAAACTTCCTCAAATTACCTAGATACCTTTGGGACCCTAAATTTGGCCAAAATTCCCAAATTTACCCAAGATACCGAAATTGGTTCAAAAATCATTTCAAACACCTTGAAAACACCTAAACTACCCAAAATCACCAAAATTGGCCAAATTACTAAAATGCCCCCTCCTTAGCCAAAGATTCCAAAAATTCCAAAAATTCCAAAAAATCAGAAAAATTCCCAAAACCTCCCAAATATTCTCAATTTCATTTTTCTCAACTACCACATGACCCAATTTGTCCAAATTGGACATCTTTGATAAAAACCCCCAAATTACCCTTTAAAGGCCCGTTATTTCCCCAAACCACTCTAAATGTTTATCAAATTGGTCTCAATTTACCCCAATTTCAATTCTAAATGCAAATTCACCCTCAATGTGACAAATATAGACCAAATCCAAGCTTAATTGATCCATGATTTGAACCCAATTTTGAGCTAAACCAAAAACCCAATTTTGGCCCTATGACTTGGTTCCACCAAATTAAACCCATGGCCTGCTCCATTTGCCACAAATTTTATTGAAAGAACCTTCATAAAAAACCCTTAAATCAAACTTGACATTAAATTGGCCTTGGTGAGGTTTTGTTGACCTCACTTTTGGTTGAGGTCTAGAAACTTCTCTAGTAGCCTAGGTCCAGCTATAGGACTTTCCTATTGACTAGTCTTAGAAAACTAGAAAAGGTACCCTCACCATTAGAAACTCAAAACNAAAATCGGTCTTGATCAAAATCATACATAGGCTTTACACCTGAGCCAGAGGCTTCATCCCTAAGCTTTTTGGGATCTAACAAAGGTGTGAAGAATCTCTGATTGAGGCTACACCTCTCGGAGCAAAGGTATTCACTTACTTTCTCGAGCCTTCACAAGCTATACATTTACAATGGCTTGATTTCATATTATGTTTACCATATAGTGTATTCGTCTCTTTAAGATGAGTAATTTAAAAAAAATAATCACTAAAATCCATTAAGAAATGAGGGAGATATTAAGCTTTTAAAATGGACGGTGTTTTGGTTAAGGCTATCGGGGATGATGAACGGATGCCGTCCATCCTCGCGTATATTGAATGAATGGCGCAGATCAAGCTGGATGATCCTATAGGACGATACAGCGCGATGCGTGGCAGCTGACTCAGAAGGCGGCGTCGCATAGGAGCACGCCACGTGGCTTTTTGACGGATCCAAGGATCTAGTCAGCCCGCGCTTTGAATAAATAAATAGCATATTTAATAAATTCAAAAAATAACTCCTAAACTTCAAAAATCCATATCTTTGTGTGGAAAATTCACAAAAATATAATAAAAATATCCTCTTGCTCAGTGAACAGAGGAGAACCATGTGGAATTACTTTCACATTAATTTTATGCATAAATTATTTTTAAAAAATGAATTAGTGTTAGGGGTTTTTAAATTCTCCATTCATATTGAATTATCACCTTCACTCTAAATTTTTATATGTTGTAGCCTCTGTCTAGGTGAGCAATTTAAGCATTTTTCCAAAGACCAAATTTTTATATGTTGTAGCCTCTGTCTAGGTGAACAATTTAAGCATTTTTCCAAAGACATATGAAATCTCTAGACAGAGATCTTAATTTTCTAAGTTTTTAAGCATTTTCTATTCAAATATTTATAGAAAATTGTATGTGACTTAGAAAATTCTACAAAAATTCAAGTAAGTTTTCTATGGCCAGAACAGTCTTACGAAAAAATTTCATGATTTTTGAGGATCAAAATATCCCTCTTTTAAGCAAACCCTAATTTGCTTAAATTATTTAATTTAGAGCACACAGAGACTAAAATCACTTGATTTTTGTTCTCCACTGTGGCCTATAAGTCAGAGAACTCACTACAAAAATTTCAAGTCATTTGAAGATCATTTAATATTTTTAATTGATTTTTAAATGTAACCCTCAAAATTTGAAACTTAAATGATTTTTAAAAATCAAAATATAACTCCAAAAATTATGAAACTTAGTTTTTTGAGTTCTCTGATATTAGGAGAATTTAATAAATTTAAAAATAGATTTAAAATAAAAACTTAATTTTTAGGTTTTTTTAATTATTTTTAATAATTAAAAAATAATAAAAAAATCATAAAATANTATGTTTTACTTAATAATATTATCCTTAAAATTTAAGGACCCCCAATACACAACATAGAGTTAGGAAGGTTTCCAAAACCTTACTTTTCCGGCTCTATATACATAAATGCTCTGACATGCATTTTAAGTTTCAGGTGGTGGAACGAGAAGACTTGTCAGGTACACTTTTACAGTTTACAGCGTTTTACAGTCTTTCTTGTACTTTTCTACTGCTTTCCTTTTATGCTTATTTACTGCATACACTTGCATGTTAAAAAATAAAACAAAACCAAAACCAAAAAATAAAATTTCAAAAAAAAAAAAATTTCTCACAACATTTCAAAATATAAGACAACTCAAAACTTAATCACAAACATCACAAAAAATACAACTTCAACTAAATTAAAATGTCTCTATTGGAAGATCGGGAATCCCTCATAGTAGGTAACCTACTGTTGCTAACGAGGCTTCCCACAGTCTAAATTAAATTATGGAACTCATTAAGTTGAGTTTAGTAAATTCATTTGGACTAAGTGATAATAGACAATAGTGGTGCCGGGACGATGGAACCGTGGGATCTTGACCGGTGTCGCTTTAATCAACTTGTAGTGGTGCCGGGACGATGGAACCGTGGGATCTTGACCGGTGTCGTTCTAATCAACTTTAATACTATGGAACTCATTAAGTTGAGTTTAGTAAATTCATTTGGACTAAGTGATTCCAATAAAAAATATGGAACTCATTAAGTTGAGTTTAGTAAATTCATTTGGACTAAGTGATTCCAATAGAAAATATTAGTGCCGGGACGACGAAACCGTGGGATCTTGACCGGTGTCACTTTAATAAACTTTAATATGGCTACCGGGACGACGGAACCGTGGGATCTTGACCGGTGTCGCTTTAATCAACTTTAATATGCCCGTGCCGGGACGATGGAACCGTGGGATCTTGACCGGTGTCACTTTAATATGCCCATAATAAAATTTAAAGAACTTTAACTATAGGGGCTGGAACGATGGAACCGTGGGATCTTGACCGGTGTCGCTATAATCAACTTCAACTAAGTTAATAAAGGATGATGAAATCGTGGGATCTTGACCGGTGTCGCTTTAATCAACTTTAATATGCCTTTAAGACGACGGAACCGTTGGATCTTGACCGATGTCGCTTTAATCAACTTTAATATGCCAATAATAAAATTTAAAGAACTTTAACCATAGGGTCTATCTGATTTGACATTATAACCAAATGACCTAGAAAACTTGAACTCTGTTACAACGAGGAGCTTGGTTGATTTAACATTATAACCAAATGACCTAGAAAACTTGAACTCTGCTACAACGAGAAGCTTGGAGCTTACATGATGGGCAACCCGGCCATCTTTAACAGCAAGAGGATCTACACTAATACATCCCTTCCTAAGCTTTAAACAACAAAGCCATAGGAGTCAGCCGTCTTCAACAGCGAGAGGATCTACAACAACACATCCTTCCTTAGCTTTAAACAACAATGGCCATCCTCAACAGCAAAAGGATCTACAACAACACATCCTTTCTTAGCTCTAAAAAACAAAGCCATAGGAATTCAAGGTTGTTTGCCTAGTGAAAAATAAATCCTCAAACACATCTTTTAGGCATTTGTACAATCCTGTTGTACAATCTAAGCCCTAATGCCTTAGGATTCGAGGTTGTCATTCGTCATGACCTAAATCCTCACATCTTCAAAGTTATTTGTGCTGATTGTCATCTTTTAGGCATTTGTACAATCCTGTTGTACAATCTAAGCCCTAAACTTGCCTTAGGATTTGAGGTTGTCGTTCGTTATGACCTAAATCCTCACATCTTCATGGTTATTTGTGCTGATTGCTTCACACAAATGCACATCTTTTAGGAATTTGTACAATCCTGTTGTACAATCTAAGCCCTAAACTTGCCTTAGGATTCCAAGGGAGTGTTCATCATGACCTAAATCCTCACATCTTCAAGATTATTTGTGTTGATTGCTTCACACAAATATAAAGACTTGTTTGTGCTGATTGCTTCACACAAATGTAAATCCTAATAAATAAAAATTGCAGGATGAAACATATTGTTGTACAATCTAAGCCCTAAACTTGCCTTAGGACTCCGAGGTAGTCGTTTGTTACGACCTAAATCCTCACATCTTCAAGGTTATTTGTTTAGGACTCCGAGGTAGTCGTTTGTTACGACTTAAATCCTCACATCTTCAAGGTTATTTGTGCTGATTGCTTCACACAATGTAACACGACTTAAATCCTCACATCTTCAAGGTTATTTATGCTGATTGCTTCACACAAATGTAAATCATAATAAATAAAAATTGCAGGATGAAACATTTAAATCATTTGTCATGACCTAAATCCTCACATCTTCAAGGTTATTTGTGCTGATTGCTTCACACAATTGTAAATCCTAATAAAATAAAAAAATTTGCAGGATGAAACATCTAAATGATTTCTCCTAAATCATAAATCCTAATAAATAAAAAATATTGCAGGATGAAACAGAATGAGTTCTCCTAAATTGAACTCGTTATGACCTAAATCCTCACATCTTCAAGGTTATTTGTGTTGATTGCTTCACACAAATGTCGACTTAAATCCTTACATCTTCAAGGTTATTTGTGCTGATTGCTTCACACAAATGTAAATCCTAATACAAAAATTGCAGGATGAAACATCTAAAGAATTTCTCCTAAATTGAAGCCAAATAATAGGATAGCTTGTAGGATGAAATGTCTCAATAATTTTTCCTAAATTGAAGCCAAATAATAGGATAGCTTGGGAAGATTGCAGGATGAAACATCTAAATGATTTCTCCTAAATTGAAGCCAAATAATATAATAGCAAATTGCAGGATGAAACATTTAAATGATTTCTCCTAAATTGAAGCCAAATAATAGGATAGAAAATTGCAGGATGAAACATCTAAATGATTACTCCTAAATTGAAGCCAAATAATAGGATAGCTTGGGAAATCACCTGAGACATCTAAATGATTTCTCCTAAATTGAAGCCAAATAATAGGATAACTTGGACAGGAAGAAACATCTAAATGATTTCTCCTAAATTAATGCCAAATAATAGGATATCTTGGGAAGTCACCGAAGTTCTCCTTCGGATCTGTGACATCCTCTAGTGTTTCCTNGACTGCCTAAATGAAATAATGGAACTCATTAACTTGAGTTTAGTAAATTCATTTGGACTAAGTGATTCCAATAGAAAATAGTGATGCCGGGATTATGGAACCGTGGGATCTTGACCGGTGTCGCTTTAATCAACTTTAATATACCCATAATAAAATTGGAACCGTGGGATCTTGACCGGTGTCACTTTAATCAACTTTAATATGCCCATAATAAAATTTGACGATCGAACCGTGGGATCTTGACCGGTGTCGCTTTAATCAACTTTAATATGCCCATAATAAAATTTAAAGAACTTTAACCATAGGGTCACCTGATTTGATATTATAACCAAATGACCTAGAAAACTTAAACTCGGAACTTTAATCATAGGGTCACCTGATTTGATATTATAATCAAATGACTTAGAAAACTTAAACTTCGTGGGATCTTGACCGGTGTCACTTTAATCAACTTTAATATGCCCATAATAAAATTTAAAAAGAACTTCGGGATCTTGACCGGTGTCGCTTTAATCAACTTTAATATGCCCATAATAAAATTAAAAGAACTTAGATCTTGACCGATGTCGCTTTAATCAACTTTAATATGCCCATAATAAAATTTAAAGAACTTTAACTATAGGGTCATCTGATTTGACATTATATCCAAATGACCTAGAAAAATTGAACTCTGCTACAACGAGTAGATGTCATCTGATTTGACATTATAACCAAATGACCTAGAAAACTTGAACTCTGCTACAACATGGTGATCACTTGATTTGACATTATAACCAAATGACCTAGAAAAACTTGAATTCTGCTACAACGAAGAGCTTGATGTCACTTTAATAAACTTTAATATGCCCATAATAAAATTTAAAGAACTTTAACCATAGGGTCTATCTGATTTGACATTATAACCAAATGACCTAGAAAACTTGAACTCTGTTACAACGAGGAGCTTGGATGATTTGACATTATAACCAAATGACCTAGAAAACTTGAATTCTGCTACAACAAGGAGCTTGAAGCTTACATGGTAGGCAACCGGACCATCTTCAACAGCAAGAGGACCTACACTAATACATCCCTTCCTTAGCTTTAAACAACAAAGCCATAGGATATCAAGGTTGTTTTACTAATACATCCCTTCCTTAGCTTTAAACAACAAAGCCATAGGAATTCGAGGTTGTTTGTCCTTCTGCAACATAAATCCTCAAACACATCTTTTAGGCATTTGTACAATCCTGTTGTACAATGCCTGGTGCAACATAAATCCTCAAACACATCTTTTAGGCATTTGTACAATCCTGTTGTACAATCTAACCCTTAACTCGCCTTAGGATTCAGAGGTTGTCATTCGTTATGACCTAAATCCTCACATCTTCAATCTAACTCGCCTTAGGATGCCGAGGTAGTCGTTTGTTACGACTTAAATCCTCACATCTTCAAGGTTATTTGTGTTGATTGTAGTACAACATAAATCCTCAAACACATCTTTTAGGCATTTGTACAATCCTGTTGTACAATCTAAGCCTAAACTCGCCTTAGGACTCCGAGGTTGTCATTCGTCATGACCTAAATCCTCACATCTTCAAGGGCTCGCCTTAGGATTCCGAGGTTGTCATTCGTTATGACCTAAATCCTCACATCTTCAAGGATAACCTTAGGATTTCGAGGTTGTCGTTCATCATGACCTAAATCCTCACATCTTCAAGATTATTTGTGTTGATTGCTTCACACAAATGTAAATCCTAATAAATAAAAAATTACAGGATGAAATATCTAAATTATTTCTCCTAAATTGAAGCCAAATAATAGGATAGCTTGGGAAGTCACCGAAGTTCTCCTTTGGATCCTTGACATCCTCTAGTGTTTCCTTCTTTGGACTCCAAAACAAAATGTTCCAAATTTGAACCAATCTCCTTTCACACTTCTTAGTCCGATATTTTTGAAATGTCCTTACCATTCGAACTTTTTGATGGTAATTTATCTTGATTTTTATCGAGAGTATTCTTAGGTAACTTCAGTTATCTATGATGTAATTAACTATAGGGGCTTGCCCTTATAGGAAGCTTTTCCCGAACCCAACATAATATAAACCCTATTTAATTCCTTATATTATATAGGGGAACTTGTCGGCCAATACATTAGTTTCGCAGATCAAAACGGATGTCATAACTTTCTTTAGTTTATTTGATCGAGCCTCACCCTCAATTCTTATAGTCATCCTTCGGGATAGATACATGATTTGAGGTAAAGCGCTCTTTCATCTAAATTATGAAAATTATGGGGTCAGTTTGACTTGATCTTTTTTAAAACTAAAATTTAAAAAAAAAAAACGCCATTCCGAAGCGGGCAATGAGATTTCAATTCCGATGACCGACGGCTTCTTACGGGCAAACCCCACACCAAAAATAGTGCCGACAGCTTCTGGCGACTCCGCTGGTGGATAGACTTCTCTCTCCATTTAAGTCAAGAAAAAAATATCTTCATACTTCGGTAATGCATTCATGTCCCTCATGAATCAAGATTATCTTTCTTCCGTTGGCATACTTTACCATATCTGTCTTGGGAAAGTACGGTCAACTCTTTTGAATTTCAGGATCATCTGTTCAACCATCTTTGGACAGAGTGATTCAGAAGGCCATTCTTTATATATCGGTAATGCGTTCATGTCCCTCATGAATCAAGATTACCTTTCTTCCGTTGGCATACTTTACCCATTTCTGTCAAGTACAGTCAACTCTTTTGAACTTCAGGATCATCTGTTCAACCATCTCTGGACAGAGCGATTCAGAAGGCCATTAAGGACATCGTAGTCAACCATCTTTGAATAGAGTGATTCAGAAGACCATTAAGAACATTCTGATCTTTATATAGCCATCTTTGGACAGAGCGATTCAGAAGGCCATTAAGGACATCCTGATCTTTATATGGGGTCATTTTTGGACAGAGTGATTCAGAAGGCCATTAAGGACATTCTGATCTTTATATGGGGTCGGACTCTCAGTAAGCGTGTAGGTGGACTAGTTCCACCTGGGCGTTGTGTAAAGTGGGTCCCGCACTGGGTCCTAAAACATTTAATTTTACAAATTGGACGAAATTGCGTCATACTATGCAAATTTTGTAAATTTTAATCAAATCTTAATGAAAATTTTGAAATTTTCATTAATCTGGTCTTTAGACTTTCCCTTTGTTAGTTTTAGTGTTTGCGCTAAAACTACAACACTTTGGCTATAACTAACCCCATAGCACTTTCTTTTGTAAAGATTCTGCAATGACCCCCCCAATGCTAACATTCACCTGCAACCTGCCAACAAGCTGCGAGACCCGCAACGTTGCTACTACCATCAAGTTTGGAACAGGATTTGAAGATCTCGAGGTCACCCTCGGGAAGGCTCCTTTTGTTGTTGTGAAAGTTGCTGCTCCAGAAGTACAAGAGTCAGTCGCTGAATTCAACTTGAACTCCCTTGATGACTTCCTGTTCACAAGAAAATCAAGACCTCTGCTACTGTCACCATAACACCAACAAAGACAATTGTCCCCGCTACTAAGGGAAAAAAAATCGTGATAATAGAAAATCTGACTGAAGGGTTAGCTACCTTACCTTCAACTTTTGAAATCGGATCAAGTTCGAAGACTATACCTTTGACCCGGTCTCAGAGAAGAAACCACAACAGGAAAGCCC